>JANHMN010000007.1:1391373-1409282 GCA_030674055.1 Rhabdomys pumilio | reverse complement strand
GCAGCAGCAGCAGCAGCAGCAGCAGCAGCAGCAGCAGCAGCAGCAGCCGCCACCACCACCACCACCACCTGCCTTTGAACATTTATGTCATGGTAGAGCCAAATTGCCCTTGAACTTCCCTGCTTCCGACCTTGCCACCTTCTAAGTGGCATTTGGGGACAATCAGGAGAAAACATCCACAAACCCAGCCCTCACTGCACAGTCACGAACCCTATCAACAAAACAAAACCACACAAGTGTGTGTTGCTGCCCTCAGAGCTCTGTTTTTGTGACCTTCACTTTTCCTTCCCCCTTATATAGCTTCTGCGGTTGGAAACAACTTCCTCTGTAATGCACGGTGCACTGAGGGGTGAGTCGGTTTTAAACATACGCATTTATAGTATCCTTGTGTTCATTAGAGATAAATGGAATTACACAAGAAAGGCAAACACTTTAAACCTGAAATTTCAACAGAAAGCCTGGTGCAGATAATTGCTTGGCCTGGGGATGGGTGGGGGGATGTTTAACATGATAAATATTGGTGGTGTTTTTCACTCTTGGTAACAACAGAAACATTCAAATAACAAAACCATAATGCCTTTTTTTCTACCATTTTATAAAATACACATGATGCCTGGTGACTGTGGGGGTAAACCACCTTTCTAGTACAGAGTAACAAGTACTACAGAATCATAATTTAAAATAACTGAAATGTATTTGGCTTCTGATTCTGGAGGTTTCGGGTCCCACGATTGAGAGGCTGCATCTGCTGAGGGTCTTCTTGCAGCCTTATAACATATTGCAAGGAAAAAGAAGAAGGAAGAGAAGAGGAAAAAGATGACAATAAAGGAGGAGGAAGAAGAGGGAGAGGAGGAGGAAGAAGAAAAAGACCACCCCCCAAGAGACAGAGTCGACTTTGACCTCATCCTTTCCAAGGAATACACCTCAGCTACAATGAAAATTCTGTGACAACAGCACTGATCCACTTGTGAGACACAGGCTTCACCGACTGATCAGCTCCTGAGCCCCGCCCTCTCAGCGCCTTTGCCCTGGGATTAAGTTTCCAGTATAGAAAGAGGGTGAAGAGACATGTTCAAACAACACTAAAACAAACTTCCTGTCTGAGGTAATGTGACATGGGGATTATTCTATCGACATACATATTGTTATTCAGCATCTGTGGTAAAAGGAATGCCACCTGAAGGTGGCACAGTCATCAGGCCAGGTTAGAACAATAAACACTATCAGTTTTGTTCAAGAATCAGTATTCGTTCCCCAGGAATTCTGAAGAAAACTATAGGGATTGTTAAGGAATGAGGAATGAGCTTTTGTGTGAATTCTTTCACCCTCAGAATCCATTTCAACTTTAAATCAGCCCATGGGCATCTGGTCTCTTCCCCACCCTCCTCTTCGTTTTTTGATACAGATGAACACCTGACAGAGTTCCACTACTAAGTAAGTACCCACCAACTATTAACTAGCAGGAGAGGAACAGTAACAGCACAGTTGAGGGCTGGAGACAAAACACACTACAGACAGAAGGCCAATGGAACATAACGATACTGCCTTCAATTGCTGATCTTGTTATGTTCCCAGGGTGCACCAAGTTACTCAAAGGACGGGTCACATCCTTCCCCCTGGCACCGCCCTGGTTTGTTTGGTGCTTTCGTTCATGTCACATTGGTTACTAAGAAATCTACCACACTGTCACCCATTTGCCCAGCCACAACCTCCAAGCACATGCCAGGATGGTAGCTTGCACTCAGAAGGCAGACATTTGCTTCCTCTGCTTAACATATCTCCATAAAACAAAGCCAGACCACCCTTTCTTGACTTCCAGGGTAGTTTCCACCGCATGTAACTGAATCTTAAATGTCTATAGTGTTCTTACTTATTCAGGAATGTCTACCCAATAGCTAATTCAGTTGCAAATCAGCAATGCTTCAGTCCTTTGAAATCAATATCAGTTTGACCAAGTTTCAAAACTATCCTGTGTGCCTCCACTGAAGCTCCTCCCACTGTGTTCCCTGTTCCCCTGAGGGTGTGTCTCCACTGAAGCCCCTCTCACTGTCTTCCCTGTTCTCTTTCATTTTACTTCAATAAATATTTATTCAGTAAAAACCTGCTTGAGACTCTCAGCCCCCGACCCCTCATATAGAGTCTAGGAGCAAAAAACATCAAAGATGTTTCTGATCAGAAGTTAAAAGATAATAAACATAAAAATAATGCTGTAAAGATAGAGTTTTTATAGTGATTCATACTCTTTCTGATTAAAAATTAGACCTTCATGTTATGTATGCAAGTTTCATTTGAGGTTTATATATTCAGATTTCAAGTTTTTTAATTTTCTTTTCGTGATATCAGTCACAATACTGTTTTTATTTCCAAGAAAAATCTTATGTAATATCTCCCCAGAGAAATTTTCTCATTTCTTTTCTGCTGTAACTTTGGCAATCTTCTGTTTCTTCTTTTTCTTCTATAATGTCACCATCTTATCTGTGTAGTGAACTCCTGTCACAGGTTAGGAGACAAATGTAAGGATCGTGGTTTCTACGGGTTTAGAGGCTGCACAACCGTCTGTCATTCAATTCTTGCAAAGTACGTGCCTCAAGAAGCACATGTTTAAATAAAAGAGTGAATTTGTTTATTGCATTAGACTACATCATTTCTGTGTTTAAAACGCTGCCATTTTGATCTGTGGAGATTTCATTGATCCAAGTGGCATGTTAATGAGAAAATAATGATAATGTCAAACCAACATTTTTTTTTTTTTTTTTTGGTTTTTCTTCATTTACAAAACCAAGTGATTTTGATTCAGTTATTCCCACGAGTCCACTCCTGTTAATGTACACGTGTTGAGTGGTCACAGCATGCTTCCGTCTTCTGGCAGTTTCTGCAGATGAACCAGACTCTGACTCTCCACTGAGAACTCGATTTTACGTCATTGTTGATCTGGGTTTGGAGAACATCGCAATCAATTTTCTTTTCATTTTCCTTCAGTTACAAGAAATACACGAAAGATTCAGACAGCATGATTAATGCCGAAAGCAAACTGTTTAATCCTATGAAACACGATGAAGTGTCCAACTAAGGCAAAAGATATTTTGGACTTTTGCCTTTGAGTAAGTATCAACAACCACAACAAAAAATCCGATCTCCTTTCTTGAAAGCTAGCTGGTAGAGCATTCAGGTCCATTAACTTCATTTGGGTGCTGTTGGTTTAGGAGCTTATAATTTTAAATTTATAAAACTTGCAAAGCTATAATATAGTACATATAAACCTTTCCGCAGTTTTCTCCACTGTGAACATTGAGCATTATTTGGGCGCTACTCTGGTCAAATTAAGGAAACAACATGCACACACAGCTTTTAGCCGAACTCTAGACTTTACTTGGACTTTTTCTGCTATGTTTTTAGTGTCTCTGTGTAGAAGTGTCTTCATTGCTGTAGAAGAAAAGTTATGCACTTACTGAAACCCAGCTATGAAATGTACAGCCGTTTGCTGTGCTTCCTTTTAGAATACAGGAGATTGTATCACTTAATTGAGATTTTACATTCCCAGTCTCCTGGAATTATAAATTGTATATCACAGAGCTTTCTGTCTTTGGGCTTGATTTCCAGGTTCAATGACACATGTTAGCGAAGTAACCTAACCTCTTGGCTTTAGTTTTTTATTTAAAATTCCATACAGATAACAATAATATTTGCTTTAGAGTGTTGTTTTAATGGCTGAATATGCCAACATTTGTAAAGTGCTTAGAAGAACATAAAACAAACACTGTGTGTCTTGGGGTAGGTATAAGTATTTACTGACATGACTGTGTGTGTGTGTGTGTGTGTGTGTGTGTGTGTGTGTGTGTAGCAACTAACTCAGTAACAGAAACAGCATCCTTCATGTTTTCCAGAATCCCATAAGCTGTTATAGCTATTAATTTATCAAAGGATGGAAAAATTTAAGAACTATTCATGTTTGTTGCATACACAAAAGTTAAAATATCAAACCCATTGACTGACAATTGTCTTGCTGTAAGATGTTAGTGCAGTCATGGCAACAGCTTGTGGGAGTAGCCAACCGCTATCTGATTTGACTTAAGGCCCACTCCAAGAGATGGAACCCAGACCTGACACTGCTTGGGTCACCAAAAAACTGAGACTAGGTGGCTCAGGGACATGGGGTAAAGACAAATACTACTGTTACACACATAAACACACACACACACACACACACACACACACACACACACACACACACTCAAAGTAGTAAAATGTCTCTTAAGGGCATGCTGCTCTATTCATAGATCAGTGCTCTGCTCAGCCAGCATCAGAGATGCTCCTCCTGCAGCAGATTGGAACAAACATAGAGATCCACAGCCAGATATTAATTATGGAGAGAATGAGAGACCTGAAAATACTAGAGCTGCCTTGTAAAAATGACAGTCGAGCCTAAGGTGACATGACTTTCTGGGTAGTGGGACAGAAAGGCAGGATGGCCAGTCACTCATCACTGAACAATGACTCTCATTCCTGTGGACACCTGTTTTGAGGCAACAAACAAGCTATTGTTTTAGTTGTTGTCCTTGTTATTTGGGACATCATCTTGCCATGTATCCGAAGCCAGCCTGAAACTCATGATGTGGCTGGGACTGTTTCATAAACTTGTGTTCCATCTCAGCTTCCAGAGTGCTGGGATTACAGGCACCACCACACTGCCCCTCACTATCCTTTAAGACAACACACAAGTATAAATCATTTTCCTATACTTCATGAATGTTTCTAATTAATGTACTAATTAGCATATACTACTAAACAAATATGACTAGAAATAAATATAGAAAAAGTAGAATAAATATATAAGAATATATATTCTATCATATATAGAATAGATGATATAGAGCTAGAGAATAGACAGATAGGTAGATAGATAGATAAATAGATAAGTAGATAGAAGATAGATAGATAGATGATAGATAGATGATAGATAGATAGGTAGATAGATAGATAGATGATAGATAGGTAGGTCGATGATAGATGATAGATAGATAGATAGATAGATAGATAGATAGATAGATAGATAGATGATAGATAGATAGATGATAGATGATAGATAGGTAGATAGATAGATAGATGATAGGTAGGTAGATAGATAGATAGATAGATGATAGACAGGTAGATAGATATATAGATGATAGATGATAGATAGGGGAGGGGGTTAGTTATAGATATTGGAGAGATATATAGTATAATGGAAAACCTGAAAAGAAACAATCAAAAAACTCAAACTAAAATGAGCATAAGATGCAAAAGAACTTGAGTCTAGTATTCTCTCTTTGCCATGTTAGATACATAATCTTAAACAAAGCTCTTTACCTCCTTAAGTCTTAGTTTTCTTATCTAAAAATGAAATGCAACCACCCCAGAATTTTCCAAGGACTAAATATAATTTTGTAAATTAGATGGAAATGTGGGTAGGGAGTTAAGAAAGAGAGACAGAGACAGAGAGAGAGAGAGAGAGAGAGAGAGAGAGAGAGAGAGAGAGAGAGAAAGATACTTTGCCTTTCTGACTTTGTAAGCTTTATAAAAATCAGCATATGTTACAGTTGCAGATAGAAAATAATGTACCATACCTTTCAAGTTTCAAAGAACTACTTCCATCTTTTTGGGAAAATTTCCACTCAACCTTAGAAAGTTCATGGCACCAGAAGAGGAACTGAATCCCTCTTGGCTCCTGTCCATCAGGTAGTCATATATTTACATACTGCACACTTCCCCATCATTCCCTTTCCCTGAAAAAATGTTTAATCTTCTAGTTATTCTTGTAGGGTCTTATTGAGTGACATCTGGGACAGGGATTGATTAAAGAGGGGCAAGCAACACGGGTAAGATGGAGAGGAGAGAGGGCCAGGAGAAAATGCAGTCAGAATGTATTTATATATTTCTTATATCACAAAGGAATGAAATTGATTAATAAAAAAATTATTGATTTTGAGCCAGGCAGTGGTAATACATACCTTTAATCTGACCTTTGAGAGGTGGAGAAAGGTGAATCTCTAAGTTTGAGGCTAGCCTGCTCTACAGAGTGAGTTCCAGTACAGTTAGGGTTATTACACAAAGAAACCCTGTCTGACCCTCCCTTCCACCAAATGAATTACTTTGTACATTCTTCCAAATAAATAAGACAGCTGTTTAGTCAAATTTTCATTTTTATAGACAAACTGAAAGCGTGATGACAAAATAGCTCTCATCACACACACACACACACAAACACAGACACACACACAGAGAAACACACAGACACATGAATACAGACACAAACAAGACACACACAGACAAACACACAAATGCAGACACACATACACACACAAACAGACACAATAGACAAACACATACAAGACACACACAGACATATACACAAACACACCACTCACGAGACACACACAAACATACCACATACAGAAACACAAACACAGACACATGGATGCACACACAAACATACCACATAGAAGACACAAACACACAGAGACACACACACACGTAGACACATAGCACACAGATACACACAGATATACCATACAAACACACACAAACACACGAAGACAAACACAGACACATACACAGACATACACACAAACACCACACACACAAATACACCACATACAGAGACACAAATACACACACTGAGAAACAGACTCACAGACACACAGGCACACACACAAACACACCATACAAACACACACAGACTCACAGAGATACACAGACACACACACAGACACAAACTATACATGAGACACACACACAGACACACACAAACACATTACATACAGAGACACACATACACAAACATATTACATACAGAGACATACAAACACACACACACACACACACACACACACACACACACACACACAAATCTATCCAAGTGCACCTTCCAGTAGATTATATTTATGGCCATTTCTTTTAGAAATCCCTAAACAGAATTTATTTTACTTTTTAAGTAAACCTTTGATTAACTGTTTTAATTTAGAATATTTCAACATTGTTAAATAGGGTGTTGCCTGCCTGTAATACCAGAGCTTGAATGGGTGGTCCAGAAATTCTACCACAAGTTCAAGGTCATCCTAGACTGCATTGTAAGTTTCACGCCAGGTTTGGATACAAACAGATCCTGCCTCAATCATCCAATCAATCATCCAATCAATCATCAATCAGCCAGCCAACAAACCAATCAATCCTTTAATTATTATTTTTTTAAAGTCAGTCACACCTACGACAGGGTGAGAATGTCATGTTTCCATCTCCATTAGTAGCTGGTGCTGTTTGGGCATGCTTCCTGTGAAGAACTGGAACACTGGGGATGGGTAGGAAAGGAAAGGAGAGGTGAAGAGTACTAGGGTGCACATGCTAGCATTAGCAGTGCACACCTTCTTAGCCCTAGTGTCTAACGCACTCTCCAGCACACAATCCCACTCTTGACCAAGATCCAAGATTCTTGTTGTGTGGTGTTCGATTCTGAGCAGCAGTCACACTAAGGAATTTCAGATGCCGAGACTGTGGCCTCGATATGAAGGTTTAACTCTAGGGTGTACCTCTCCATCTTTTTTGTTTTGTTTTGTTTTTGGAGACAGTGTTTCTCTGTGTAGCCCTGGCTGTCCTGGAACTCACTCTGTAGACCAGGCTGACCTCGAACTCAGAAATCCGCCTGCCTCTGCCTCCCAAGTGCTGGGATTAAAGGCATGCGCCACCACTGCCCGGCTATGCCTCTCTATCTTAAAGGCAGTTACTAATAGCTTAGGTCAATGAATAATAGAAAGAAATAGGTGTGAAAGAAAACCCAGAGGACGCACCTTTCTGTTAGATTTTATTTTTCTGAAGTTTGACATAGAGGCAGGATCTCTCTCTCTCTTTCTCCTCTCTCTCTCTCTCTCTCTCTCTCTCTCTCTCTCTCTCTCTCTCTCTGTGTGTGTGTGTGTGTGTGTGTGTGTGTGTGTGTGAAAATGTGGAAAAAACCAAATCAAACAAATCATTAGGTGTCTAAGATTCTAGCTTTGAAACCTCACCGGAAAACAAACAAACAAACAAACAAACAAACAAGGCCAGAGGCAGAAAGGATGTATACACAGGAGGACTAGGTGGAAACTTCAGTTCTTCCAGCTCTTCCTGAAATGCAAATCCTTCACCCCCAACTGTCATTTAATTATTTTTCTCTATTGGCCTCTCGCCACCCAGTGGCGGATTTCTACGTTCAACCACAGCTCTTCCCTTCCTCTTGCCCTGGTGCTTTGGAGTTCCTGCAGTGACACACAGGGGATCTCTCCAGAGCAAGCACACTCGGTTTCCCTGAGGGGGACGGATCAGGAGCGGGGGAGGGGGCAGTTGAGGCAGGACTCATCTCAGGGTCCCACAGTGGGCAAGCAGCGAAGGAGGGAGAGCCAGTAGCACGCTTATGTCCCCAACACACTCATCCCAGGAGCCAAGGGGTGGGGCACTATCTTTCTTCTGACACAGGGACCTGTAGCTGCGGGAATTTCCCTAGCCCGGGGCTCCAGTTCTTCCAGACAACATGTATAAAAGGGGCCCACAGGGCCCTGGAGCCCCAGATCGTGCCACAGCACTTCGCACCAGCTCCCTCGCTCCAGACTCCAGCCAAGCTCCAACTTAGCGCCATGGCCCCTCCCACCTGCCGGCTCCTCTGTGCTTCACTGGTCCTGCTGCTGCTGCTGGCCACCAACCACCAGGCTACAGGTGGGATCCGAGGCTGATGAGGCTGATGCTCCTGAGGAAGCCTCAGGTGAGCACAGCCATCCCCAGCCCCTCTGACCCAGTGTTTTCTCCTACAGGGGCTGTTGTGGCCAGTGAGCTGCGCTGTCAATGCCTGAAGACCCTACAAAGGGTTGATTTTGAGAACATCCAGAGCTTGACGGTGACGCCCCCGGGACCCCACTGCACCCAGACAGAAGTCATGTGAGTGTCTCCCTGGGTATCCTCTGTCATTGCCAGAATGGACCCCAGACCCTCCTGCTGTCCCATGCTCACCTAGCGGAACCTCTGCCATATAATGATCCTCACATCTCTCTACAGAGCCACTCTCAAGAATGGTCAAGAAGTTTGCCTCAATCCCCAAGGCCCCAGGCTTCAGAAAATCATCCAGAAGATACTGAAGAGGTGAGTGGTGCTTTGCTTGCACGTTGTGACCCTCATTAGAGTACTGGCTTCTATCTCTCGAAAATCATGTCAGGGAAAGTCACAGAATAGTGATTATTATTTTTACAATTATGATTAGCCTATTGTAGCGCCTGAAAGGATTTTTCCAAGATCTTTTATCCCTACCTGGAATTTATTTTCATTGTATAAGAGGGAGATAGCACTGCTTTTTAAAACATTCTCATCTGCTTGGTCTCCCAACCCCAGTTAGTTTTAAAAATCAGGTCAGTGGTGTTTGGAAACAGAGTTCTAATTTTTAATATTTAATGAGGAAAAGTAAGAGATTTTGCAGTGGCTCAGAATATATATGTGTTTGTGTATATGCATATTTGTATATATGTGTGTATGTGCATATATGTATATATGTATATATCAGATGTAAAACCATATATAAACCATATATTTGTTTATATATAATTTGGTATACACACACACACACACACACACACACACACACACACACACACATGTCCACCAAAATCTATTATCTATGTCTTTATAGTAGTACTTCATACGTTAAGTGAGACCTGGTGTGAGACCCCAAGTCCCCATTCCATCTCCATCTCGTAGGAGATCATCTGCAGGCCTGAGGTGTTTGCTCTGTGTGTGGCACAATCACCACAGGTCAAGGCCGCTTAGGCCAGGCTGTCCTCAGAAAACTCAGGAGAACAAAGAAGAATGCTGTGCATCTAATAAAGACATCTTATTTTCTCCTGACAGTGGCAAGTCCAGTTGAGCCAGGAAAGAAGGAAGGCCCTTGCTGTGATGGAGGACCTGCCTTCTAAAGCAGAGAAAAATGATCCATCCCAAGGCCATCTGGATGTGCCTTCACCTGCTTGTTCTGAACAACTCCCCAGAATTCATACCTATTTATTTCCCCCAAATTCTATGTTGATATTTTACATGTAAAAAAACCCCTAAGGGTATAATAGAATCTACTTGCAAGATGGCATCTTATTTAATGTTTATTTCATATCAAGTCTAAGTTTCGCCAATCCTTATTCTTAATTTAAAAGTTAAAGGCTTTCAGATTCTCTCAGGGTATTCTATTCCTATTTCTGAGGCAGTTTTCCCAGGCTGACCATTTTGGTAGCAGCTGTGGTAGCCAAGAATCAGACAAACAAGGTCATTTCAGTTTAGGAAGAATGCATGGGCAAGATTATCAGTTGTTATTTATTGAAATGGTTTTACAGGGTCACATGAAAGATCAACTTTGTGTTGAAGCTTTAAGAATTGTAATGTACTATATACTCCTTAAATATTTTAAGTGATTATTTTAAAATAAGGCACAATGACTATTTAATGCCTCTATGTCTTATAATGGAGAAGTTTAAATATTTATTGGTATTTTTACAAATAATTCGAAAATAAAATATTTTAAAATAATGCTTGTTCTATTTCCTTGGAAGGCTGTTACTTATGGTTAATGAGTTTCAGTGATTCACCTCAGTGTTTCCAGAGTTTTCTTCCTCCTCCTCTAGGCATTTAGCTGGCTAAAAAATTAAGTCACACTCTCTGTCGTCACTATGCTCATGTGGTGATGGCTCTTGCTCCCCAGCTAAGAATGAACTTTTCCCAGTGCTGATTCAGGAGAATCCCCACCTCTCCACTCCACTCTAGTTCCAGGGCATCTGATGCCCTCTTCTGGCCACCAAGGGTAACAGGTACTCACATAGTACACAGACATACATGCAGGGTAATCACACACACACACACACACACACACACACACACACACACACACACATATATGAAAAACAAGATCCCTGATACCTTGCAACCCAAGTTTGTTCCTTTAAATATGCACATTCTTCAAGTTTGTTCCTTTAAATATGCACATTCTTGTAGACAACCAAAGAGCCTAATTCCACTGCTTTTGCTAAGTAAATTTTTTTTTTAACAACCACTGGCAATTTAACAAATTTGACAACTTGGCTTTTTTTCTTTGAAACTCAACTTGTGTCACCAGAAGTAGAAAAAAGTGAGTGGCTGAATACTTCACTTACAAAAGGGTCTGATATCTGGGTTCAACCTTCTACTTTATTGTATATGAAATTACTACCTGTCTCGATGCTCTAATCCTTTATATCAATATGAAAAACACTGGCATACACATTGGGTTTGACTATATTGGTCTCACCATTCATCGTGACATTTTATAGACCTTGAAAGAAAGCCTTTGAACAGCTCGTGTATAAAGATACTCAAGATGGGAGCTATACTATAGTTCCTAAGGACAGATTTGTGTGAAAAAAAAATGTCAGTCATCTAAACTCCGAATCTGGAAATGAAAGGTGTGTGTGTGTGTGTGTGTGTGTGTGTGTGTGTGTGTGTGTGCTTGTTTTCTATTTAGGGATTTAGGACTCACTGGGAAATCCTGGATTTGGGTACAGACAAGGAGGAAGGATGGGAAACCTGAATATTTGAGATCTTTCAACTTGTTCCCAGTATCCCAATAAATAAGGCTATGAGAAGCAAGAAACAAGCTCTGTGGGCTACCTCCACACACTCACACCTAAGAGTTGAAAGTTATAATAATCTCTCCATCTCCAAGATTACTGGTTACAAATGATTCTGGAAGGAAGAAAAAAAAAAAACTAAACAGAAATAAACGCACTGGGACCCGTCTAGAAGCTCCACAACACTAGCATTTCCTCCCTGACTCCAAGTGACTGGATACAGGAAAACATGTAGAAGAGGGAACCTAACGGTTAGGTGAAACCATAATTTATACCTAACACCCTCCAACACTGAATTTTGTCCTTCAGGCTGCTATATCCTTGTCAGCAGTAGTAAACACAGTACACAGGAAGAACAAGAGACTGGTTAAAACTAGGTTTCAAAGAATCAGATATATGGAGTCAATGCCAATCTTATCACAATCTTGGGCATCTTTCTTGAGTAAGAAATGAGATACAGGACTTGAGGTCATTGACTGAAGGTAGCAGGAAATGAGAATGATGCAACAGAGCCGTTTCCGGAGAGTGGCTATCGGAAACATGAATGGCGACATGGATGGGGCTCCTGAGTAAGGTTTCAGAGAGAGGGAGGGGTTGGGGGGCTGACACTACTCTGTCCTTAGGAGGAGGTGGGGAGCTGACACTAGCCTGTCCTTGGGAGAGCTCCAGAGGAACTCTCTTGAGACTACCAAAGAGAGTAACCAAAGAGACACCAGGGATGGCAAACGGTTTCCTTCTCTACCCACACAGAAAGAAAAAGAGCCGGTCTAGTAACTGACATCGACGCTCTGCTCTATGTGCCCTCGATCACCAAGAGTTCAATTTAAGGCCACTCTCCTCTTGCCTGTCTTCTGAGGCGTTGTCACCTGAAGAAAAAGCAGATATGGCAAATGGTTTGATGAACTCGCAGAGAGAAAAATCTGTGATGTAAGGCCCTCAAAGGCTTCCTTCAACCCGCAGGAGCAGAAGGCAGTTAGCAGATGAGGCATGAGTTCTTTCTAGCCTTCTAGTGTGTGTGTTTTGCTGAAGGACATTAGGCTGTTTAACTTTAATCTTTAATGACATAAACGAAGGGCCAACTGTGAGGAGTATTTCACAAGTTGTCCTAGAATAAGAAGCGGTTTTGCTGTCCACAGGGCTACCTCATCATTGTTCTGTTTTACTGCTTTTCTCTTCTCTCCTCCGAGTTCTGCTTTCTCTCTCTGCTTCTTCTTGTGATACATCTTCCTGCTGGATTCTACTTTCAGAGGAAACTGAACTTGCACACTTGGGATTCCCAGAAACTAGACCTGAAGGCGAAGACTTACGTATTTTATTAATGAGTAGACTGCCTTAGAATTGGGTGTGGGAGTGGGGTGGAGAAACTGAGGTGAATCTGGAAATCTATGAACTCTGACCAGAAGTACACATGAAGTCAGCATGGTCAGGGTAGAGCAGCAAGCACTCCATGGCAGGTTTCAGCTGGGCTATAGGCCACGTGAGCTGTTTGGAGAGTTTGTATTCTTATTCTGAAGAAATTATGAAACCAATTTAAACCACGAAATCAAAGATGCTGTCATTTCCGTCAAACTCGTAAGTTGCCTAAGAAGCCAGATGTTGTTAATCTTTCACCCTCCCACCTCTCTCTCTCTCTCTCTCTCTCTCTCTCTCTCTCTCTCTCTCTTCTTTTGTTTTTTGACTGCCTTTAAAGCTGAAACCTGGACCTGGATCCTTAGTTCTCCCCCGCTACACCCGACAAAACAGAGAAAAGCAGATTTACCAAGCCATACCCAACTTCAATTTCTCCAATAGGCCGGTACTTTACTGACATTTATCTTACATTTAAATACTATTCAGTGTTTGCCTATGAAAGTGTGAGAAAGTTAAAATCACTTCCGTTGTTTTCAGTTGTCATTTAAAAAGAGATCAGGCAGCTTGGAGAAGTGAAATAAATGAAATAAAAATTTAGTATTTTGGTAGCTAGATACACTTGGTTTCCATAATTTAAAACTCCCATTTGACCTCTCTTCTTAAATTTTCACTTGCTCATAACATAAGCAAGGGATGAACCATTTAACACACGGGCCTCTTAGGGACACTTAAGATCTGAATTATTATAGTAAACACAGATTCCCCTTTGGGTTCAAATTTTCTATTTTTGGTCTGTCTCTCAAGAGAAAAAACTCAATTTAAATTCTCTTTCAATAAATAGTGTCTACAATAGGTCCTGATACAGAATGAATGCTCAGTGAGAATGATCAAGAAGCTTTTTTATTATTTAATAATTTTTATTATTATTTAATTGGACTGTATCAGCCCTCTTTGTGTTTGTAGATTCTGTAGCTAAATTCTATGATAGACTAAACTGTGCTCCTTTAAAATTCATCTGCAGAGGTACTAAGCTCCAGTACTTCAGAATGTGAGCTTATTTGGAGATTTGGTCTTTAAACTGGCAACTGATGTGATGCTGTATGATGTAGAGGAGAGACAAAGGGGACATCACAGTAGAGGGATTAAATAGGGAGGGGACTGCAAGAGAAAGCTAGAGGAGGAAATAAGAGGGAAAGAACTAAAGACTAAAGACCATTTGAAAAACCATATATAGAAGCTTACTACTGTAGATACTTCCTAAAATACATACACATATTAAAGGAATCTAAATTGATTCCTTTGGGAAAGGAATTAGGGCATTGGGGAAGACAATGTTCCAACTAGACATCTTACACCCTCAAGTAAAACCTGCAGTGCTAGGACTGGGTTACACCTTGTTAAGTAATTGGTCCAAAGAGCCCGATGGAAATCCCCAAACATCACAGGCTATTGCCAAGGCTATTGGTTACACTTCACAACCATATGGTAGGTTCTATTGCAGAAGACAAGACTAACATGGGTAACTGGACACAGAGAGGTTGAGCTGGTCCCTAACTAGAAGCTTTGCTTTTTGACCAGCATTCATGGCACTGAAAGATGCTCTGCACTCTACTAGGGAAGAAAGGTAGTCATCAATATCCTTCAGCTACAAATCCTGTCACCTGTAACAGTGACCTACCTACAGGGCACACTAATGGAATAGTGGCACCACTGTTAGGGGAGTAACTAACCAGTTTCTGATCGGGTTTAGGGTCTACTCCATGAGATGAAACCCATACATGCCATACATGGCATTACTAAAATGAGCAAGAACCTGAGACTAGATAAATCACAAGCCTAGGAGAAAATCTACTATTATGCTAAAGAAACATAGCTTTAAAATAACTCCCAATGACACTTTGCTGTGCTCATATAGTGCCTTGCTCAACCCTCATCAGAGAAGCTTCTTCTTGCAGAAGGTGGGAACTAAACAGAGACCTGCAACTGGACAATATGCAGAGAGTTAGAAACTTTGGAGCATTTCATCCTAAATAAGATGTTTATTTAACATCTTATTAAAAGCCTTTCCTTCAAAGGAAAGCCTTTTATGAAAGCCTTTCCCTCAAGGCTTGTAAAAGCCAGGGCTGATGATTGACTCCAAGCAAACAGTGTCTTCCAGACACAACAGAACTGATGCACCTATAAGCCCACAGAGACTATAGAAGCACACATAGGGCCTGCATAGATTCAAGCCAGATGGGGGTCCCAGCAGTGACAGGAGAGAGTGGACAGGAGCTCCTACACCTAGCCAAGAAGCTATTTGCAACTGATAACACTCTGGTAACAGAAAATACATCAGTTTTCTCCAATGGAGTCTGAGTAGGGACGTTAACCATACTTTAGGGTAGGTCCCATGTGCAAGAGCCAACACAGAGTTGGCCAACACAGAACAAACTCAGTAGTATTTTTTGTAGACTTATATCTCCAATTTGTTAGGGAACTTTTTGTTTTATTAATCTTTTGCTTATTTATTTTTATTTCTGCTCTCTCTCTCTCTCTCTCTCTCTCTCTCTCTCTCTCTCTGTGTGTGTGTGTGTGTGTGTGTTTAAGGCAGGGAGAAAAAAATGAACATAAAGTTGGCTTAGTAAAGAGATAGGGAAATCTGTGAGGAACTAGGGAAACAGAAAAACATGATCAAAATATATTGTATAAACTTTTTTTCATTTAAAAACACAAACAATTGAGTTAAACTAAGTTAATAGGATGGGCCCTAATCTAATATTATTATTATAATAAGGGAACATTTGGTTATAGGCATTCATACAGAGAAAACACTATTGTTTTTCAAGATAGGCCAAGAAGGCAACCATGAATATACTAAGTTAAAAATACCTGGAGCATTTCCTTCCCTTGTAATACCAGAAAAGGACCAACCCTGTCCACACCTTGATCTTGGACTTGAAGTCAGTAAAAGTCAAAATATTGCTGCCATTTAGACCACGTAGCCTCTGGCTGCGGTAGCTCATGTTATTGCTTTATATGCTCAAGCAAGGGACAGTTTATTTTTAATAATTAAGATCAGTTATCTGCTGAAGAGCACAGGGAGTAAATTTCATAGTCTTTTGCTACTTAGTTAATCTAGAAGCCCAAGGAAACATACACACTAACCCTTGAATGGCTGTAGTCTTCTATTCTTGATAGGATAAAACTTACTAGATTATTTCAGTCTGGATTCTGTTTCCTTTGTAGTTGATGCTATAATATGATTTCACTGCAGTAAATTCTATTAATATTTCAAGCAGGGCCATACAAAATGTACAAGAGCCAGAAGCAAATATTTGCTGTGGGAAAGGTTGTTAATTCTCTTCTTTGCACAAAGTAGGTTTTGTAAAAATTATTCTTGCTGTCCCATTCATCGATGACAATGACAATGACTCCTTATATTTACACAGTTTCAGCTCCAAGAAATGAGAGATTTGTATCCATAAATATCATCTCAACCTACTCTCAGCTTATCAGTTAAACAAAGCTTGAAAACTAAGCCCAGCCTCCTTATGGGCTGGTGAAGTGGCAAGCATGACACTTTTCCTTCTTCAGTGGGGAGAGTGAAAAACAGAAATTAAATTCCAGAGCAGCCAGGAGCATATAAAGAAGCACTGTGGCCGTACCAATTTTACCATCCAGACCAGAGTCACACCACAGACAGACATGGCTGCTTCATGCTGGCCCGTGCTTCTGTTGGCTATTCTTAACCTAGACATCTTTGGTAAGCTAATGGGGAATTTTTCTTTTCTATCTAAGTACTGGGAAAAAACAGAAGACATTTCAAATATACTGAGTTGTTTTGGGCCATTAATCAAGCTATAGAAATTGTTAAATTAAAGCCTAAGCATGTAAGCATTTAGATCGGTGAAGTTCACAGAAAAGCCTTAGTGAGTTAAGTGAAAGCCTCCATTTGACTTCTCAGAACCAGCTGACGATAAGAATCTATGCTTTTGTTTTTAGAGTTGATTGTAGCAGAATTATTACCAACAGACTTAGGGTATTAAACTGATAGAAATGGTCACTTTTCAATTTATAAAATTTATACATAACATGAAGGCTAAAGTGTTTTACCATTAATTACTGACTGCATCTTACCTTTAAGCAAGGTGCTAGTCACTGAGTTTATTTGCAGTTTTCTCAAACACAGTAGGAGCTTAAAGAGTGTTTCCTTGCCATAAGATCATACAGTCAGCCCTGTGTGTTTGTCTTGCGTGCCTGCTGTATTGGCTCCTGTGTCAAAGTAAAGACTTGAGAACTAGCAACTTATTGTGCAGAGATATCCTCTACTCTTTCCCCTACAGCCCATCCCTGTGACACTCAAGAGTTACGATGTCAGTGTATTCAGACGAAGTCTGAGCCAATTCCTCTCAAATTCATCAAAACTATCCAAGTGATATTCTGGAATGTTTACTGCAACAGAATGGAAGTGATGTAAGTATAAAGACATGCAGGAGGGTGGAGGTTCTTGCATGAAAGTCTTCTGGCTGGCATCTCCTTTCAGAATGTGCTTCAGTGATTTTCAACCTGTGGGTTGAATAATCCTTTCACAGGGATGTCCTAAAACCATCAGAAAGTACAGATGTTAACATTATGATTCATTACAGTAGCACAATTACAGTTGTAAAGTATCCCAGAAAATAATTTCATGGTTGGGGTCACCACATGTATTAAGGAGCTGCAGCATTGGGAAGGTTGAGTAAGAAGCACTGTGTTACACAAAGAGACAGAAGACTGTGGCTCTAGACAGTGTTATTCCCACACAGAATGGGAAAACTATTACCCAGTGTTTGTGTTCTCATTTCTAAAAGTGGCATGAACTCTTTCTAGAAAAAAACCAAACCAAACCAAACCAAACCAAACCAAACCAAACCAAACCAAACCAAACCAAACCAAACCAAA
>JANHMN010000007.1:1366497-1381915 GCA_030674055.1 Rhabdomys pumilio | reverse complement strand
TGTGTGTGTGAATATGGGTGTGCAAAACTTCAAGTGTTAGTCCTCAATTTCCACTTTGTTTGAGTCAGGGTCCCTCTGTTGTTTTTCTACTGGGAATACTAGGCTCGCTGACCCATGACATCCCAGGGAGCCTCCTGTCACCATAGGAGCACTGAGGCTACAGATATATTTGTGCTTGGCTTTACGTGGATTCTGGGAACTCAAATCTTGGTCTTCCTGCTTGAATGACACGCACTAGTCATCTTTCCAGACCAATCAGTTTTTTAATTTTTTTTAATTGAGTAAACCTTCTAGATAACATTGGTTAAGACTATAAGCAAACCAAAATGTGGATGGAACAACACAACGGTAGGAAATCAAGGCTTTTCACACTTAAGGATGATAACCAGGACACCACTGCATTCAAGTGAGGTGCGGGAAGACAGAGCCACAGCTACGCTCTGACAACTTAGCTTCTTCCTGGCAGAAATTCGGCATACATAACACCCATAAATATTAAATAAACAGACACTCACTTTCTGCTTGTCATTGCTGATGTAAGAGTGTGTTACAAGATGATATTAAAATGGAGCCAAGGCAGGAACACTGAATCCAAAGAGGACTGTGTGTAGGTAGGTGTAGGCACCAGACCCTTTGGTTTTCTCTAGCCAACTCTTATATGTTTGCCTTTTCTGTGAACCTGATGCTGCTCCAGTACACACACACACACACACACACACACATGCATATTCTAGTCAAAAAAGAGCACGGGCTTAAATTCTGAGTTCCTTCATATTCAGATAATCTTTTTATATACACAGTTATAAATGTGGAAGGTTTAAAAAAATAATCTCTGTCCCTTACAGAGTTCCTGCAATTAGATATTGAAGTTGATTTGAAAGTAAACATAAGAAGCAAAACTGGTGTCGTTATTATTGTTGTTTCTGTTGTTGTTATGTAGTGATTGTCTGATTGTGCATGGAGATGCTGGTGTTACAGCATCCATTCAGACTTGTATTCACAATTGTATGTACAAATCAAACCCTTTAAACTGCCTGAAGAAATAGCAAATATTATTCTTGATATTAAAGCAAAAATGATAATTATACAAATTAGCTACATATAGACATCTGAGACCAAAGTAAACAAAAAAGATCCAAAGGTAGAGCTCTGACCAAGAGGTTTTTAGTGTGTTAAGGTTCATATTTTATAAGCAAGTTTGCTTGACCCGGTTTGAGACATGCAGCCATTCACATTCAGGACCCCTGTGGACAAAATAATAGAAATGTGGCTACTAGGAAACCCCCAGGGTAAAGCAGACAGTTCCCAAAGTAGCTGTCAGACAGCTTTGTGGGGTCCCCCTATGACAAGAAGGCAACCAGTTTTAAAATCAAAGGAGGGTGAGTGTGTTACTTTGTCTCTAGGTGATCTCAGTATGTTTATGGTAAAAGCATTATATTAAAGGTCATCTGGAAATACTGGATATGAAAAGTTTCTTTTAAATAAATAGTTTAATTTTTTAGAATGTTGAAGAAAATACCCAGGATCCCCCTCTAATCTCCTTCAAAAAGGAGGTCTGTGACACAGAAGTGGCCATTCCGTGGAGTAATGCTGAGTGTGGTTAGCTAAGGCTTGAGGGGAGCTAGTATAGAGATGCTGACAGTTAAGCCTCATGTTAAGATGGACGATGTAGCTATGCATCCTAGTAAGATGAAAGGTTGTACCAAAGACCCTGTTTAAATGTCAGAAGGTTCTAGGCATATCTACTAAAGCATACAGATAAATGAAAGGACAAGTTTGCCTCAACATGAATGGGTGGGAGAGTTAAACCAGATTTCTATTTAGTGTCTTCCCTTAAGTAGCTTTTGGATTCCATTAAAGCACCCGTGGGGTCTTGGAACAGCTTGGAACTATGAAGGGCCCCAGAACAATGTCTGACAAAAATGAACTAAATCTGAAGGCACACCTTTACCACAGACCTCACAGTATTCTTCCAAATAAAGCCATGTTAAAGGAGTTGATAGTCCAAATTCATTAAACTCTGGAGGCAACACCTACTCTAACTAGGAGCCAAACCCACAACAGACATAGTTTCTAAAATCAAAAGTATTAAAGTCCATCAACGAGCCAATTATAAATGTTTCAAAGTCATTAGAGATCAAAGAAGAAATAGAAATACAAGAAACTGACACGATGGTAAAAACCCCAGCAGCACTCTAGAGCAGAAGCCTCACCAGACAGGTGAAAGGAAAGAAAGGGCAAAGAAGCAGGGAGGGGGACCCATGGGGGCTCTAAGAATAAAAGCACAATTAAATAATAGGAGATCTCACGGGGTGGTTTTAGCAGTAAATTTGATTAAGCTAGAGAGACAATTGTCCTAGAAGATCTGAGGAAATTATGAAGGATGCATCAGAAAAGTAATATAGGGAAAGTGCAAGAATAAAAGAGTTTTCAAGCATAGTATGAGAGCTTCTATCTAACTTATTTCTGAAAAGAATTAGACAAAGTGAGGGGAGAGAGGGAGAGGGGGAGGGGAAGGGGGAGGGGGAGGGGGAGGGGGAGGGAGATGGAGAGAGGGGAGGGAGATGGAGAGGATGAAAAGATAGTGACTGATAATTTTTCAGGACAGACAAACCCTTTTAAGCAGAGTAGATTTGAAACAGAACATAAAAACTGAATTCATACTCTGCTATAAGGTCATGCATGGACTCAAAAGACTCCAGTCACCAAAGACAATACCTCAGAAAGATGAAGCAAAATCTGCCCTGGAATCTGTGCTCTAAAAAGGGGGTCCACAGAGATGTCAAATCTCTACAGAAGGAAATATTTCCTCAGATGTGACTGCTCCATGTTCTTGGTCGAAGACAACCACATTGCCAGGTTTCCTTTTGTTGCAGAACTTTAATGATATAAGGCTACTAAAGTTGTCTTGTATCACTTAAGCCTAAACATGAGGTGGTTAGAGATGAAACAATACTCAGTTCACTGACATATTAATTCATCAATGAAAATTTTCAAGAATGAATGTATTCATTTATTTTCATGTGTGTGTGTGTGTGTGTGTGTGTGTGTGTGAGAGAGAGAGAGAGAGAGAGAGAGAGAGAGAGAGAGAGAGAGAGAGAAAGAGAGAGAGATATGCATGTGTGAACTCATGCTCATGTGTGCCTGTGTGAAAGGCAGAGATCTCCTCTGGGTATTTTCATCTACTGATCTATATCTTACTTTTTGAGACAGAGTCTCTTGCTCAATCTGAACCTTACTAGTTCATCTAGACCAGGCCAGCAAGCTCTGAGGATCTGGATCTCTGCCCTCCCTGCTCTGTGGCTGGTGACAGAGATCCAAGCTTCTACATTCATTCTTTTACGGCAGCTATTTACCCACCAAGCAACCTTTCCAGATTCTATGCCTGTGGCATGGAACCTATGTACAAAATGACACATTTTACATCACTATTTTCTCTCAACATTCATATTCTTTTTTTTCAAAATGTAACCTGCTGAACATATTGAAGAAAACCTATCTTTCTTACAGTTTTACCCATCAATTGGTCTTAATGAGTTAATAGAAGAACTGGTAAAAATTAATAGTTAAAATGGCCTGAAACAGACAAGCTCTCATCCTATTATTTTAAATTTAAGTAATTTCAGACAGGTCACCTCCACATCTGTCTTCTGTAAAATCTACTTTATTGAAGGTGACTGACAAGATTATAGAAGAAATGTTAACCAATTTGTTCCTTAGAAGTCACCAATTTTCTTAGCCTGTCTAAAGCTCACTTCCCATTCCACTCTGAAACCTCTCCTGAGATCAGTTCCCCTTTCCCTGACCTGCATTTAATGACTCTGGAGTTTGCAAATTGTCAACACCAGAGTGCTTTCCCATAGTCCTCAAGCCCAAGGTATCTGAACTTCATCTACAAAAACTATGAATTCCAGTTGTTTCATATTTAACCACATTTTGTAAAGAGAGCTTTTATATCAACAATGCTTAAATATCATGCCAAAGATCATAAACCCAGCAGTAACAGAACCAAGGCACAAAGCCAGGATTCTGATCCTTATCTGCAAGTACCTCCCTGTTTCCCTTTCAGTGACCAAGGTAAGCCCGATCCTGGTTACACCCACCCACCCTCTGTGAGACACTAAGGCATAAAACCTGCAGAAAGAGATCCTTTGTGTCTGGGTGACATAGGTATATTTCTTCTAGTCATTAATCCTCACAGTGACTGAGACATCTTGACTGTAGCTCCTTGCCAGTCTCCTGCAGAAGAATGTCAGGTAACACAATTTCAGTCTGGACAGTATCTGTTGCCTATAATTTCTTTCTAGTGCCAATGAAAGATGTTGTTACAATGTTGTTGAAACAATGTTGTTACAATGTAGTCAAATCTACTTTCACAGAGTACTCCTGGCTTTTCTTCTTCCCTTGTAACAATAAGTAATGACATCAAGGAAGAGCTTATGAGCTTGAGATGGCATGGGGGTGATAACATGGGAGCAGTAGAAAGAGGAGGGGGAAAATGATGAAAACTATCAAAAAATTTAAATTAAGAAGAAAATGTATGCCACAAACAATACATATATTGTATACAAATATATTATGCTTATTGGGAAAAACATGTTCATAGTGAAAGTTCAAGCAGTTCAGGGGCTATGCAGTCTGTATTAGTTGCTTTTGCATTTTTGCTATGAAAATGCTTGGAAGAAACAACCTATGTCGGGGAATACAACCTCCACCTGTGATACATCCTGTCCTCGAAAGCAGTGCAGACTGCTTGGCTTGTGGAGAAAGGGGAGTGTGGCAAAGACAGTTACATTGTGGCAGACCAGAAGAGAAGGGCTTGTCAGAACCAGGATCCAAGTCATAGCCTTCAAAGACCCACCCCTAGTGACTCTACTACCCCAGCAGGCTCCCATCTCTTGAAGGCCTCATGCCTCCCCTAATCTCTACACCAGTCAGGTGACAAGCATTCAAAACATATGTATGTAGGGAGGCATTTTAGATTCAAACTGTTAAACATTTTTTAAAAAAAATAAAACTAAAGATAAAATAAAATTCTCCTACCCAGAATCCCTCAGTTATTTGGTTTCCTTGCCTAGAAATGTCTTTAGTCAGTTTTGTTGTATATATCTTCCCAGAGTGGTCTTTGCACGAACAAGTAAACTCTATTAACACAGAAAGCTCTTTTCAGATTTTTATTTATTTATTTACATATTTATTTACGTCGTAAACAGGAGTTTCCAGTCAGAGAATCAATCCATGGAGGTTTTAGACTTTGGTAAAGATTTCCCAACCTTTTCCAAAGAGTCTCTTTCAGTTCAACATTCCTCTATTAGCCTATGAAAATGTATTTCCCAGCACCCAAGTGCTGGGACTATGCATCTAACTTGCAGCTCTGCCAGGCTGTTAATTGACATCTGTGAACTAATTGTTTGAGTCTATATTCCTCATGAGTAATGTTGGACTTCTTTCCATGTATCTGCAGTCATCATTTCCTTGGAAATTTTCTTACTGATTATTGGCTCATGTCTCTGGAATGGGTATTTATATTGATGAGAATAAACATATTTCTGTGTAGCACACTTATTCCCCATGTACTTGCCAGTTTTATTTGATTTTACTTTTAACAAAGAGAGATGTACACTTAGTATAGTTAAATCATTGGATTTTAATCCCAGTCTTGTTACATAGCACTTTCTGATTTCAAAACTCACTTTCCAACTTCCAGTGTCTGGCCCTTTTGCAACGTCTTTTGCTGCAAGGAGGCAGAAAATGTTTGACTTCATCTTTGCTCGAGGTTTTTACCCTTTTTCCAACTATCTTCATATTTTTCTTCCTCTAATATTGACTTTCAATATTTCCCTTCAGCATCTGCTCACTTTCTACGAGAGTTTAGTTCACAGATGTGTTCCTCCCATTGATGTCTGATTTCTCAAGACTCTACATCAGGATTTAAAAAATCTCGGGCCTTTACAGGCTTTGGTATCTGGGAGTGGTGATCGTCCTCTTGTGACTTCATTTTAAATTTTTATGTCACCTCTCTGATTTTCATGTTGCCAAGTGAACTTTAGGATCAACTTGCCCATGTCCAAGAAAAACACACTCATTCATATCTTATTGGCATTCTATACTTATGGATTAATATAGGCAAAGCTGATATCTGCAATATTAAATCTAAGGGTTACATATAGCTTTCCCTTAGTTCGTGTGTGTGTGTGTGTGTGTGTGTGTGTGTGTGCACTTCTGCATACACGTGAGAACAAATATATGCTTCAATCGGGTTTTGCAGGTTTCTCATTCTTTCCTCCAATTTCTTGTGTAGCTTGCTCTTAGCTTTTGCAGAGGGATAACTGTTAGGAAACAAAGAAGCATGCTTTTTTCTGTTACGTTCTTAGTATGTATTGGCCTCCTACAGGAACGGTCTTGGCCTGTGCATATCAATTCAAAAGCCACTGACTGAATGTTTACATTGTGTTTGATTGAAATCAAGTTGGCTGCTTTGTTTTGTCTGCTTACATAACAGTGACAGTGACAGTGATGTCTGTAAGTCATCAACACTCTTGTGTCTCCCTTGTGTTTTTATAGCCTGTTTGCTTCTTTCCCCCCAAGATTAAATTGGTGGTTCTCCAGATCACTGTCATTTGATATTGCTGACTGTAAGCATTCTTAATCTTCATTCCTTTAATAGGTCTCTGTGGTTTCTTTTGCCCTAAGGCATAATTCTGACTTTGGCTGAAGTTAACGTTTCAAAACAAGATTGCAATTTAGGTCTTGTAGCAAAACATCCCAATCTACACTTGTCCAGCCTTTCAACCTTGTCACATGACCTTGTCATCCACAAAGTTTATGCTAAAGAACCCATGATGAATCTCCATTTAAAAAATAAATAACAAAAACTCTTACAGTTTTAAGTATGTTTTTGTGTTGGGTTGTGTACATAGCTGTCCTGCCTGGGATTAGACATGCCTAAAAGAAGTAAATGCTGGCCAGTATTCTGTCCAAAAGGCTTATTTCCTTAGGAGCCAGTTGATGACAAGAAGGAGGAGCTGCCTCTGACACCCAAACTCTTACCCAGGAACCCGTTTTAGCTCATGCAGACCACACCTACCAAGATTGCTGGATGCTTTTGGTCTGTCTATCTAGCTGTGACCTTTGATTCACAGACTCATTTGTCTTTCCCTCCAAGTCTTATCTTCCTTAGAATCTTATATTCCTTAGAAATAATAAATAAGTATTGCCCATATTCCTTTTGTTTGAGTTCCTTCTTACATTTCAGGATAATTTACTGCATGTCTAAAAGAATAGTATCTCAGAGTTGTAACTTCCAGGTCATCCCTTCCCTCACCCTCTCTCACTGCACACCATCACACTGAGAACCTGCATACCTTAGAAGCAGGCAGTTGGATGCAGGTCCTTGGAAAAATGCCAATTCGGGTGCCCTCGCCATTTTATGATTGACTCATTAGCTCTTTGCTATTGGATATGCGTGTCTCTTGTTATTTTGCTTACAGGACACAGGTTTACACATATTTCCTCTCGCTTTGAGCTTGTCCTTTCCTTCTGCTGACAGTTCACTACACAGAGGCTTTTTAGTTCCATGCACAAGAGCTTACATAATTGTCTTTTGTTGGTTTTGATACTATATTCAAAAGACCATCATTGCTCTGACTAGTGTTTGCCATCATCCCCTAGGTTTCCTTTTTTTTTTTTTTTTTTTTTTTTTTTTTTTTTTTTTTGGTTTTTCAAAACAGGGTTTCTCTGTGTAGTGTGTAACCCTGGCTGTCCTGGAACTCACTCTGTAGACCAGGCTGACCTCAAACTCAGAAATCCGCCTGCCTCTGCCTCCCAAGTGCTGGGATTAAAGGCGTGCGCCACCACCGCCCGGCATCCCCTAGGTTTTCTTTTGCAAGTTTTATTTCACGTTTTACACTCAATTCCTTCATTTTGTATATGGCATAAGATTTGTATATGATCTGATGGCATTTGTTACATGGAAATATCCAGTTTTTCAAACAGAACAATGTATTAAATAAGCCACTATCCTTTCTTCATTAATTTTCATTACGTGTCTGCTTTGTTCTCCTCACTGGCTGATTTCATGATCTATCTCTGAGTTCACTGACTGTTTTCTTCTGACTGATCAGGTATGCAGCCGGTGCTCTCTGCTGGGTATTTCACTTCTGTTACCGCATGGTCTACAGCTCCAGAGCTTCTCCCTGACTCTTATTTATGGCTTCAGTTTTACAACACTGTTGTATCTCTGTGAGTTTCCTGAGGATGATTATTGTATTTTTGATTATTTTTTTTCCAGCAACTCAATGATCTCCACCTGTTTGGGTTAGATACTGGAGAGTTATTAAAATCTTTGCATTGTATACGCTTTGATCTTTTCTAACTGTGTAACTCTTTATTGGTATCTGTACATCTGAGGGATGAATTTTGTGGTCTTTACACCATGCATTCAGAAAGTAAATACTTTCTCTTACTAGATTCCTAGACTAATAGAACTGCCTTCAGATCTACAGTTGGAGGGAAGTGGGTATAGGTCATATGGCTACTACTGAGTCCAGAGTGGATAATATGAAGGGCTTGTCCCTAGGGAGGGTAGGATTGCCTTTGTAATGTAACTAAGGGAGAAGTGCAGCTGAGTTACAAGATGCTAGCAGAAAATAGGCCTGCCTCTGAGGGCACAGACTGGCATGGCTCACAGAAAGTTTCTATGTGGGCATGACTGCTCTCAGACAATAGCTGAGAGACCCTGGAGCAGAATTAGAGTTTCAGAGTTCATAGCAGCACTAAATGTGGCACCAATGGATATGACTCTTACTATGCTGCTATGCAGATGTCTCTAGTATCTGATTCTACATCCAGTTCCATAATGGGACAGAACTATAGACTTTATCACAGTGGGTGAGCCCGCTGCCTGGTGTGTGAGACTATCCTCTCAAAATATCTCTACTTGGCATTAGGTCCCATCATTTGTATACTCTTATTCATAACATAAACTTCCACAAGGTAATGGTACATATGGGCAGCTTAAAAATTCTTGTAACTATGGGAGGATGCATGTAGGAAGCCACTGTCTCCCTCCACCTTGCTAATAGCAATTGCTAAAAGTAGTTTGATTTTTAAAAATTCATTGATACAAAGATGTGTGAGGGTCTTTGTAACCACCACGATCCACAGGAGGCAAGAAGGTAGTTCCATCCAACATGACTAAGTAGTTGTTGGTTCAAACTCTGAGTAGTTTATTTTAGGTATATTGAAGCAGAACCCAGTTTGGTGAAGACTTCCTTGGTGATAATTAAGTCAATCCATGGGCACAATAAAGCTTAGGGAGTGATTAAATTGAAATTCTGTGTAATGTACAAGTATCATCATCCTTAAAGATGGGTTTTATAGACTGACAGTGTGACACCTTCTATGAAGATGGGTTCTATAGTTTGATAAGCATCTGGGGGGAGGATCTGGTGTAGTCTTTGCCACACAGATAGTGTAAAGCTCAGCAGGCTATTGACCATGTCCACTCCCAGCCTTCTGGATGGATAGCAGGTTATCCATCCCTTTCTTGAAAGAACAACCCTGTGTGTTTAATATTCTTAGTTCTCCCAGTGCTTATGTGTGAGCACATGGGCTTCCATGCCTCACCAAAAATATTCTTTGTCTTATGTTAGGGTTTTGCTATGATAGATCCAGCATAAACTGAAAATGTATCTGTTATTTCTAACATGGCAAATATTATAGCTCAGAAACATAGCACAATGTAGGCTATCTATGTCCATCCTTGTGATCAGATGTCTGACTGTAGCTTGTGCCTAACTGCTGCTCCCTAGCAAAAGAGTGTAGAACTTAATATAACTATCCTGGGAATAAAATAAAATTCAAACACCAGCATATGATTCCCACTGAAAGTATATCACTTTTATACTATTATAAAGCTTAAAAAAAGCATGAGTTGAAACTGGTAAATCAGAGGCTATAAATATGTTGGTAGTGTCACCTCATGAGAATAATTAAGGTAAATTAACATATACACTTATGTATAATATATATGCATACATATATATTTGCATCTTCATGCTAAAATTCTATATATATAGCATGTTTGTATTAGATATAGATGCAAATTTATATTTTATTTAAAATACCACACCTTACTTACTTGCATATAAAAATAAACTACATATATTGGAATACAGAAATACTGTATGTACATATGTTTTTAATAAAAATAAATTTAAACAGATTCTAATATGACATGACAGGATGTAAAGAACCAATGTAGAATTAATAAAGAAATACTTATTTAAATGGAACACGTTTCCAAGGTTCAAGAAACAAGTTTTAGGACCAATTCTAGAGTTTATTTGGGTATCCATCCCATGTACAGTCACCTAAACTAGACACTGATGTGGACGTCTGGAAGTGCATGCTGTCAAGAACATGATATAGCTGTCTCCTTAGAGGTCTGCCAGAGACTAACACATTCAAAGGACGATGCTCACAGCTAACCACTGATATGATCAAGGGGTTCCCAATGGAGAACTTAGAGAGAAGACTGAAGGAGCAGAAAGGATTTGTGACACCATGAGGAGAGCAACAATACCAACTAACCAGAGCTCCCCAGGGTCTAAACCACCAGCCTGGGAGCACATAGGGAGGGACCCATGACTCCAGCTGTATATGTAGGAGAGGATGGCCTTGTCGGGCATAGGTGAGAGAGGAGATTCTTGGTCCCATGAAAAATGAACACAGAGAGGGGGGGGAATGTGAGGGTGGGGAGGGGGTAGTGGGGGTGGGGGTAAGTGGGGGCACAGCCTTATAGAAGTAATGAGGAGGGGGGATGGGATAGAAGGTTTCTGGGTGGTGGGAGGAAGTGGGTTAAGGGGATAAAATCTGAAATGTAAATATAATACCCAATTAAAAATTATAAAAAAATCACTAAAATTTTGATCCCATAAAACCTATAATTGGAAGATATAATAAATAAATAAATAAATACACCATACAGTATCAGATTATATTACAATACAAGCTGCTGTTTGTTTCAGAAAAAAAATGAGGGAAAAGGGGTGAGTAGGTGCTAACAAAAATATCAGAGACTTGTTTATAAAGAAGGAATGTTTAAGTGGAACTCTCAAGAAGGCAAGGGAGCCCGTGCACTTTAGGCAGCAGGAGGTCCAAGACCACAGCTCCTGTGAGTAGCATGTTCTGGAAAGATTGAGGAACAATGGCTGGACACAAGTGTAAGTACAACAGACATGTGGAGTCTAGGGAGGTGGAAGCATTCTACCACACAGTGTCCACATTGCTCTATGTATTGCATATTCTCAAAGGTTGCAGCTCTATGCTCAGTGTATTTCGAAGGCAATAGTATTTCGGACAAGCTCAGTATTTAGCATATTAGAATAAATTGGTTTGAAGAAGCAAAAAAAAAAAAAAAAAAAAAAACCAAACAAAAAAAAAAACAAACAAAATAAACTGAGCATGTAAAATCATGAACCAGAAAATTCTTACTTAAATAGAAATCCAGTTTCTTAACTTTAGAAAACTACAAGTTCAGGCAGATCTTTTTTTTGTCATTAAAGTTTTTATTTTCCATAAAGAATCATGAATTATGAGCGACTATCAGTTTATAGTGTTGCCACAATACACACATAATCCTTAAGAATTCTCAGTTTCTACAGGGGTATCTTATTCTTTTTCTTAATATGTTTTTTGATTAAAATAGAATTATATTGCTTCCCTCTCCTTTCTCCCTTCAATTTCTCATAGCTACCTTTGTTTGAATCTGTCCCATGCCTTCCACTCTCAAGTTAATATATTCTTTTTCTTTGTTAGTGTTATCTATACACACACACACACACACACACACACACACACACACACGTATGCATGTACAAATAACCACATATAAATGCAACGGGCTGAGTTCATTTTTGTTGGTGGTGTTTCAAGGCTGACTCCTCTGCATTGTGCTAGAAATAGCTGCATAAATGAGACCAGAGCAATGGAAATATCAAAGGACATGTTAATATTAGAAAGTTTGAGGTGTTGCCCCTCTAGACAAAAAGCTACAGGTAAGTAATGACTTCTAGGAGAAGGAGAAATAGCCTCTCCAGGGATGAACTCTGTTTTGGGGTGTCTTGTTCTTAGTGTTCACAAGAACAAAACTGAACTTGATGAAAACAGATGTTGTGAGCAGCTTGTTGACTTTCTCCAAGTTAATTTGTGTTTCACATGCTACAGATATAAAGCCAGGATGACTCTCCACGTTTGAGGTTTAGCCTTAGCTAGGCTAGAAAATAGGAAATGTGATTGAGGGCTGCGTATGCGTGAGTGACTCTTATTTATTCGGGGTTTGCAGCTTTCTGTCTACCTTTAATAAGTTATGAACTTGCTGAAGGTAATCTTCTATTACTTTCCATTATATATGGATGATCAAGATTAAAATCAAGCTCCAGGGAATTAGTGCATGCCCTTTACAAAAGGGCCCTATTCTTTCCTATACCATATTCTAAATTCTACGTTTCTGGTTTTCTTAAATACCTTTATTTAATGAGGTTTTTTTTTGGGGGGGGTGGTTCTTTGTTAGCGTTTGACTATTTAACTTTTTAAAGATTCCCACAAGTACAACACCTTCCTTTTAAAATGGTTTTCTGTGTAAGCAAAACTCAAAATGACCTAGAAATATCAATTATAAGGACCCAGAGATTTCAATACCATTTTTTAATTGAAAGTTTTCTCCCCAGTTTTCAAATCTTTGCTCTGGCTTCCATGAAGCCTTCTGTGATTGTTGTATCTATGTAATTCCACCATCTTTGTAACTTTCTCTGGCTTTCTCTGATTTTCCTGTGCATCCAGTAACTCACCTTTATTATTACATGGGACACTCCATAGCAGGGAGCACACCTTATTCTTTGACGTATCTATCTAAATGATACTTGACACAAAATAGGCACTTAAGATTTACTGAGTTTAAAATACTGCCAAAAAGCATTGCTTGACTAAAGCAACTATTAAGCAAAATATCCCTTCAGTTATTTCCCATATTTCTCAATTTCAATATCTTGGGTAATAATAAAGTTCCCAAGCCTTCCCCCCTCGCAGCCACTTGTAATATTTACATTAGGGAATGTAAGTGGTCCCAGCTTGTTTCTCTCACAGGGCCCAGCTGCTGAAACAGACACTCAGCACTGGCCCAATTTGCAATAATAAACATATTTCATCAGCCCACTTCACAGAACTCACTGAAGTGGCCTCAGTTCATGGGAACAGAAAGCATCTGGCTTCCAAGAGTGTAATTCTATACAGATGTGGTCAAGTGAGACCAATCCAAAACTGCATGCCAATCACGAAATGATGACAAGAGATGGAGGAAAGCAATTTCTTCAGAACAGAAATCATATATTGTCTTAATCTCTTTAATATTGTAGGTAAAAATTATCATTTGCAAAATAATAGCCTAAAGGTTGGAATCATACAACCCAGGTGAAAAATTCTAGACTACTCAGACTTAGCCACTTACTGTACAGAATATGTCATGGACTAGATGAAACCATACTTTATGCATCGTAAAGGAGAGAGTAAAAAGTCAGCCAAACATTCCATGTTACTTAACAGGTTACTTATCACAATCAGGAGATGTTAAAATGTGATAGAATCTCAGAAATATGACTTGTGTCTTAACATCATTGAAGCTCTTTCTAAATCCAGTAACTAAACACTTATTAAAAATAATTCCTTTATAAATGTTAGTTCCTTTGTCACTCTTCCTTTATCAACCTCAGTATTAATCGGGGTGAGCCAAAAATTTGTTGTAAGTGAATAAGGAGAAGAGAGAAGGTCGAGGGCATGACACCCAAAGTATCCAGTAAGGAGATACTGCAGAGTGGCTCTTTATATTGAACTGTAGACTGGATGGCTTAGGAAAGGTGGGGACATACCTACAATTTGTTTCTATCCTTTCTTGACATGTTTGCCCACAGAGAAGAACGCGTATTGCAAAGTTAATTCATCTATTTCGCTTCAGAAAAGATGGACATATATAGATTGATGAGTTTATAATAACTCATATATATATATATATATATATATATATATATATATATATATATTAACTGGATTTGCATAGCTCAGCATCTGCCTATTACTTTTCTCATAAAGCCAACACCCATTATGCAAATACTGTATTCTGCTCTCTGCCAAGAGTGAATGGCACTAAATTCACATAGAAGAAGTTCCATTGTCCAATGTACTTCATGACTGCGCAAGTCTGCTTAAATCTGAGGTTAAAATCACCTGCTCAGTAGATACAAAACACAGTCCCTAATATCAGCTTTATTATCATGGATGATGATGTTTCTATCTCTTATCTAAACTACTTTCTTCTTATCTCAATAAGATCAAAATTCAAGGTGTATTGGCTTCCATTTCTTAGCTACCTCAGGCAATCCCCTGTATGAGAGCACACAACAATGATTACAATCTCTTCTAAGTAGCAGTGAGTGTTGAGTCCATCACGTAAACATACCACTCTTAGTGTGTTTGAGACAGCCATAATTACAAACCCAGTCTGCTTCTGCTTCTGTATATATTTTATCTGCAAAGGACACTTTCTTCCTTCTCTGTTTCTATACTCATCTGACTCATCATTGCTTTGTCCATTCAGAAATGCTCTCCAAAGCCTGATCTTCAAGCTAGTATAGACTTAATTCCTTTACTTTCCCTTAGCCATAAGGACAAGTAATTCAGGCATTGACCCAGAGCATGAGGAGTACACAGCTGTGGTCTATTACAATGATAGTGGTGTTACCTAAAGATCTAAAGAATGATCAAATTAGAAATAATGAAAACACCATCTACTGTGCTTGGCATCATTATCAGAGACCAACAAACTTATGACAGAGCTAGTTGTGTGCAGGTGTCAAGAAGTGCATGGACAACATTCACAGATGACAGCCAGAGGGGATGCTGGATTGGAAGGATCGTGAGGAACCCTACACTCATCCTTTTTCATCAGAACAATTTTCCCAGCATGCTCACGTTCAGCTACTTCACCAATTTTCATTGCATGTTCATCCCTAAACAAAAAGTCCATAGACTTCTGATTTACATGATTATGATTTGCAGTTGTTTGGGGTTTGTGGGCCCTGCCTATCATTTTATCTCTTAGGAAGCAATGAGAGACAGTTGACCAACTGAGCAGTACTGTGGATGTCGAGGATGGACATAGAGCAATCCTCCCACTTTCAAAGCTTAAGGCGCACACCCACATGGTACATTAGTGATGCCTCTATGCTTAGAAGACAGAAGTTCTACTCAGAGAGAGAGAGAGGAAGAGGGAGAGAGGAAGAGGGGGAGGTTAGGGGGAGGGGGAGGGTAGGGGGAGGGGGAGGGTAGGGGGAGGGGAGGGTAGGGGGGGGGGAGGGGAGGGGGG
>JANHMN010000007.1:1344714-1366397 GCA_030674055.1 Rhabdomys pumilio | reverse complement strand
AGGGTAGGGGGAGGGTAGGGTAGGGGGAGGGTAGGGTAGGGGGAGGGTAGGGTAGGGGGAGGGTAGGGGTAGGGGGAGGGTAGGGGGAGGGGGAGGGAGCACAAACTTTCTTAAGAAGGTCAACATCTAGCAACAGGGGATATAGAGTCTAACATGGCCACTTCCTGTAGGTGGGCAGGACTTCCAGTAAAGGGAGAGGGACACCACAAAATTTTGAGTTGAAGACTCAAAATTTGCCCTGCCTACAAGATAAGCAAGAATAAAGATGAAGCAGAGATTGAGGGAATGGCCAACCAATGACTGGCCTAACTTGAGATTCATTCCATGGGAGAGAGACAAATCCTGACAGTATTAATGATATTCTGCTATGCTTGCAGCTAGGAGCCTAGCATAACTGTCATATTGGATGAGAGGCTTTATCCAGCAGCTGATTGAAACAGACAGAGACCAAGCCAAACATTAGGAAGAACTCAGGGGGCCTTGTGGAAGACTCTACAGGGGAAGACAAGAAGACCTTCAGAGCCAACTAACCTGGGCTATTGGAGGCTCATGGAGACTGAACCGCAAACCAAAAAGCGTGCATGGACTGGACTTAGCCCCCTTCACATATGTAGCAGATGTACAGCTTGTTCTTTATGTGGGTCCCCTAATAATTGAAGCAGGAGCTGTCTCTCACTTTAACAATGTTGTCTGCCTTTGGATCCCTTTTCCCTAGCTGGGCTGCCTTGTTGGGCCTCACTGGGAGAGGATGCCCTTAGTTCAAATGTGATTTGATGTGCTAGGGCAAGTTGGTACCCAGGGTGGGAGGTGAGAGAGTGGGACTGGGAGGAGAGAAGGGATAGTAACTGTGATATGATTGGGATGAAATAAATAATTTAATGTAAAAAAGAAGGCACAACAGCATAGACTTCAGACTACTGAAACTTGGAAGCAGAAAGGAAGTCAAACTTTATGATGGAGCTTCTGACATTCCTAGGAGACACAATTATGCAGTAAACTGATCTTGGGCTCTTGCAATCTTTCTGCTTCCTCTTCTGCAGTGATTCCTGAGCCTCAGCTGCAGGAGATTTTTGCAGGTGTATCCACTGGGACAGGGTTCCACAGCTCTGAGTTCTTAAAATTGAAGCTAAAAATTCCCCCCGCCATAGTATCAGAAGATTATAGTTGCCTTTCCCCCAGCAACTCCCAGATCCTCTCCACCTCCCCTCCCACCCAAATCCACAACCTTTTTTCTCTCTCATTAGAAAATAGGCATCTACAATCTTGGCTATTTACTTTGAGAGAAAAGATTTGAGTGGATGGTTTTCAGCTGACATTCATTCTAAAGCCAAGAAAAAGGCCAGGTTCAGAACTAAGTGTTTTAGTTAGGAGAGATGACAGAGGTTCTGGTTGGTCAACAAAATGATGGACTGGGTATAAGGACTATCTTGTACCTCACTGGTACACATTGGTATAATTATGCTCTAATTGTATTTTGAGAGAAAAGTGTTATTTTAACAGGAAGGGTGATATGTAGGAGGAGCTAAAGTGGGAGGAGTACCTAGAGGAAGAGAAGGAGTAAGGAGAGGAGGAGAAGAAGGAGAGGAGAAGCTAGGTGATGAGAGAGAGAAAGAGAGGGGAAGGGACATGGAGGCAGTTGTTCGCGTGTCTCCACCAGTCAAAGATAGTTGATATATCTAGGTTGGGTATTGGGTTATACTTCTGATTGAGCATTACCAAACTTATAAAGCCTTTGATTAACATTTAAAAAAAATGTATAAAAGCAAAAAGAAGAAGGGGGCATGGGATAGGGGTTTTCTAGGAAGGGGAAATGGGGAAAGGGGATGGTATCTAAAATGTAATAAAATATCCAATAAAAAATCAACAGATGATAAAAATAATAAAATAATTTTGTTTAATTTATCAATAAAAAAGAAAATAGGCATCTAGAAAATAATAATAAAATAAAATTAAAACCAAACATACATACAAAAGAAAAGGAGCTAAAGAAAAGGCATTAACAAGACACATGTGGATGCAGAGACACACAAGTTCATGTACACAGAAACACCATAAAAACACAAAATTGGAAACGATAATAAACATGTAAAAGACCTGTAAGTTATAAGATAAAATAGTAGTAGCTGATTTTGCCAAGGTATACAAAGTTAGACAGAACAATATGTTGGGAAAATGTAAACAAAATGGGAAGCGATTTTATCCAGCGATTGCTTCTTAAAGGAAGAATGTATCAACAGGGTATTCACTCTGAAGACTCAGAATGCAGTAAGACATTGTACAATCTCCGCATGATTTCAGGGCCATGTTAAATAAGCAGGTGAAGCTACAGAACCTTAAATCAATCATTGTGGAAGTAAACGGGAGCCAGGGGACCTGTAGTGATGGAGTATGGTCTACATAAGCATTCTCAAAATGAGGTCTGGGATCCCAGGAGATGCCAAGACACCTTCAGAGCATCTATGAGGTCAAAATATTTTCATAACTCTATGATGATGCTTCCCTGACTCGCCACGGGAGTGCTCCAGTAAAGATGCCAGTGTCTTAGAAGCTAATAGGATGAGTGTTGAGCTGCAAATGTTCTCAGTCTTAATTTGCCACCCAGTAAATAAAAGTGCAGATAGCCTGTTAGGAAAAAGGGGGCTCTAAGGTCCCTGGATTATTTTTAAAAACTCAAAGTTACTCTGAGTTTTGTTTTGTTTTAAAGCTTGAGAGAGCAAAGTTGTTCTATCAAGTTTACTGCAGTGACAGACGGGTTCATCAGACCTCTGCTCTCAGACAGTAGCCAGAGAACACTTTAACTGCTCTATCCCGAAAGTGAGAGCAGACCAGTTTAGGTCTGAGGCTTTGTTTGGTTTTGACTTCAATGTAAATGTAAACAGCCGCTGTGGGGTGTGTATGTGTGTCATACTGGCTGATGCAGGCTGAGAGTGGGGGTGTCTCACTCCTGACTGGCTACGCCCCCTGTTTTACACAGTCTTATTTACTGTTACACAGAGACTTTTCTTCGAACTGTTAAACTCTTGGCTGAATTTGTGTGGGGTATGAGGTAAATCTCTAACCACAAACATGCAGTGAGAAGATTAGGCATACTTTTGAAACACGTTTGTGTACCAGATCATATTCTTGGCTCAAAAAAAGAAAAAAAAAACAGGGGGAGGGGGGAGGTTTGTGGTTGCTACTCTGGAAACTAAAGAATTTAAAAGGCTTGTTCTCCATGTTCCGTAGACACAGACATTTGGAAGTCGTTTTAAAATTATAAGCAATTGTATATGCTTTGTTTCTGCAACATTTGCTCAGAGGCAAGAACAGGCGTCACAGTTGTTAGAAAGCCAGATGTACTTTTTTTTTTTTTTTAAATTGGCCTGCCTGGCTGTTGGCACCTGGGTTTCAGCAGACATTTTGGAATTCTCTAGTAGTGGTACTGTTTGGATATAGTTCATCTGCCATACTTCTGCCAACCTTGTGTATTGGTCTGCTTCTCTCTGTTGTGTTAACAAGGACTAAAAGCACACTGGGTAGGGTAAGGGTATATTTAGCCTACTGTTACACATAACTGTCCATCCTCAACGGAAAATAGGACAGAAACTCAAGGAAGGACTTAGAAGCAGGAACTGAAGCACAGCCATAGAGAATGTTCCTCACTGGCTCGCTCTGCATGGCTTGCTCAACTAACTTTCTTATATCATCTAGGCCCACCTGCTCAGGAGTGGGGCTAGCCCTCCCAGATCAATGATTAATCAATAAATGAACCCACAAACATGCTTACAGGACAATTTGATGGAGGCAATATCTTAATTGAGGTACTGTTTTCCCAGTTTTCTCTAGTTTGTGTCAGGTTGACAAAAACTTGGCAAGAACACTGTGCATCCGGAAGAGACAGTGGATGGAGTGGACTTGAAAACCTGAGCTTTGCTTTCTCTGATCCTGGTGAGTTATTGCGCATCTCTGAATTTTTGTTTTCGTAATCAAATGGAATTCGGACAGTGGTTCCGCTACGTGCTGATGTTATGGGTTTTCTCTGGGACTAGCAGATTCATCTCAACCCTGGCATCTCAGTATCTAGAGTCTCCATTGGATATTAAACTTCAAACACTGGCTTCTCAGAACTTCATTTCAGGGCATCTGGATTACAGAACATTGAATGGCCTCACTAGATTTTTTCTTGAACCCTGAAACTTTGATTCAAGCCTCCATGACTACATGAATAGCATCAAGTTCTCCTGATTTCCCATAAAATGTCCCCACCCCCAGCCTCCTTGGGACATGGCTGGCAGTGGCAGTGGCCTCTGTATATGCTTACAGATACACAAAGGTTGGCATTTCCCTAGAGGGCTAAATCTATAGACCTGATCTTTTCTGGCAGTCTCCCATCAAAAAATATGTTTATCAAATGCTTTTCAACCTTACATCTGGTAACTTTCAGTGAGTAGGGAAAATGGTGTTTTTTTCTAATGTTCTGGTTAAAAATAAAAAGTGAGGGATTCTGTACAATGATGTTGATCTCTAGCAGTTATCCTTAGCCTGGTTCTAACTTTAATTTCACTCATGTTTCTTTCTTTACAGAACTGCACAGTCTTTAAAACATGATCTGCCTCTTACCTTCTTTTACTGGGTCACTAAATAAAGGCATTGGGCCGTACCCCATGCCATAGCCTTAATGCTATACTGCCCTGCAATCCCCAGCCCCAAATTTGTCCATTAGTTTTGGATTCAGCTTTATTCACATATTGAGGAAATAGAAAGAAAACTTTCTAGAACATAAAATGGTCCAGTGCCCAGTTCCAAAGAGAGAGAGAGAGAGAGAGAGAGAGAGAGAGAGAGAGAGAGAGAGAGAGGAGAGTCCTTGTTCCTTGCTGAAACCTCGTGGGCCCAACTTTTGCTGCTTGCATTTTTTTTTTTTTTTTTTTTTAGCTTTTTGGTCTTCTGAACTCCTACCATATTTGAAGGTTTCATCTACACTTCATTTCCAAATTTTTAGAGCTCCTTCCCACAAACCAGTTCTAAATCCCAAATCAATGAACTACATGGCCACTTCTATCATAACAACTACCTCCACTCCTAGTATTAACAGCTGTGTTACCTTTGTTGTTGTTGCTGTGAATAAATGTCTGATAAAGGATGATTTATTTGGGATCACCGTTTAGAGGATGGAATCCCATCGTGGCAGGGAAGTGTGGTAGCCAGGAAGAGCTTTGGCTATGGCAGCAGGATGTGGAAGCTCACTGTACATTGTCTTCACATCTCTAGAAATCATAGTGTAGGCAGTGTGATCTAGAATCAGGGCCAGTCTGAAATCCTCAAGGCTTCCTTTCCACCACTGCACTTCTTTCATGAGGGCCTCTTCAACTCCTAAAGTTTCCACAGACTCTCAAACTCTCACTGTCAGCTAGAGACCAAGTAAGACCAAACATGAGACTGTGAGAGACATTTTGAATAAATATCCTAACAGCTGTTAAAAATCAGAGAAGATTCTTCTATGAGAAAGGTCATGAAGAGTTGGACATGATTGACTCATTAGGGTTGGCAAGAAATCTGAATGATGGAATCAAATAGGAAAACGGAAACAGATGTTAAAAGAAAGACACAAAGACTCCCTCCATTTTGACAACTGTCTGATGGTGAGCAAATAGTTGAGCACACTTATTTTTCCATTGTAACACAGCAATAATGGGAAAAACTGTTTCAGAAGTTTGCCACGATGGCTGAATGATATCTAAGCTAGAGTTTAAAGCAGCAGCTAATATTTTCAAAGTTAACATAAATGGTTACATAAAATACATATATGTAGAAAAATGTGAGCAAAATGGTGAATAGATGCTTGTTTTGACCTGGGTATAATGGCACATGTCTGGCATACCAGCATTCAGGAGATTGAGGCAGGGGGATTACAAACTTGACACCAGTATGGCTGTGCAGTAAGACCCTTCTTTTGTGAAGAAGAGAGAGAAAGATCTGGATTTTTGGTAAGCTGCAGGTAAAGAGAGGGGTCTAAGAAGACTTATTGGTGTCTAGTCCCAGGTCAGCTCTGTATTAATCTCTCTAGGCTTCTCTCTCTCTCTCTGTAAACTAGAAGCAACAGGAATACCTGTTTCATGGAGTGTCACATGTAATGTGTATGGAGTGTCAAAGGGATGTGTATGAAATGTCACATGGGATGTGTTCATCCAAGAGCCCAGGATCTAATGACCACTTGCAAAGGGTAGTTTTCATTATTAAAAATTATTCCTTTAGGGAGCTTGTAATGTCAAGACTCTTTACCCCCATAATTCCTGGTGTTTACTACACAACTCAATGAATGCAAAAAAGCAAAACCTTTGCAATCAAGGAAAGATGAAATGACTCTCTAAGCAAATGTCCATTTTGTGATTTTTTTCAAAATAGCCCTGTCTCATTCTGAGAAAATGCTTTCATTTCAAAAGGTGCGTTGGATGATCCCACACAATAATTTACACAAAGAGATGCACAGGATGCATGTAGAAGCTGGATTCCATAATTCCTTTTCTTCAATCTTCTCTCACAGTTTCTCTGATGTGTGAAGAGGTCATGCAAGCTAGCCTGGGTATGCCTAGGCTAACCCAGATTGATGTGGTCCCCATTTTCATAACGAATAGAAGAATAAGCGGGGGTTTAAATAGCAAGTTGTGAGTTCAGACCATTAAAAAGAGACAGAGAAAGACACCTTCAGTTTCTGGACTTCTTATCAGAAGCACACTGATGGCCACAGACTACTGGAGAGTGTACAAGCTGCTGCGCAAGGTTTTCAACTGGTTAAAACTCGGAAAGGTAAGGAGAGAGGAAAGAGTCAAGGGCTGGAGGGCAGAGAGACGTTGGAAATGCAGGGGTGATCTGAGCAGAGATCTGAGCAGAGGACAATCTTTGCATCAATTAATGTTTTTTTTTTGTTTGTTTGTTTGGTTTTTTTTTGTTTTTGTTTTTGTTTTTTCGAGACAGGGTTTCACTGTGTAGTCCTGGCTATCTTGGAACTCACTCTGTAGACCAGGCTGGCCTTGAACTCAGAAATCCGCCTGCCTCTGCCTCCCAAGTGCTGGGATTAAAGGCGTGCACCACCACCACCTGGCCAATTAACGTTTACTTTTATATCAAACACAGAATTAAGTTACCCACGTGAGTAAGCTTTTAATCAAATTTTAGATTATTTATGGTAGGTAGAGAGTGGCTAGGAAATCTGATTTAAGCAAGGTGAGTGTTGATTTAAATGGCTCCACTATTTGGGAGCTCCATAGCCTTGGGTAAGTTATTTGAAATATATAAATCACTATTTCCCCAATAGTCCCTAAGTTATGACATTAATGAAGTGATTAAATGCCTTTATAATTCATGTAAATCAAGAGAAATAGATTCCTGACACATGGTAAGCATAAAATTTATTAGCTATTATAATTGTGATTTATGTTTTTAGCTGAGTCAACACAGCTCAAAATAAGGAAAGCAAGACAGCTGCCAATGAAGGAGAGGCAGGTCTTCTACCTACTGGCCTGCATGGCTTCCTTCCTTCCTAGTATTTGTGAGGCTTACAATCATCTGCTGTTAACTTTCCCTAGGACAACTTTCTGATGAGATTCTTTTGATGGTTTTTATTTTTTTTTCAGTTTTTAAAATTTTAACTTTCCTCAATTCCATCCATCTTTACACACACACACACACACACACACACACACACACACACACACACACACTTTCACTTGGGAAACTTCTCTTGTTGACACTTACTCTGCAGCCATGGCATTCCTCATAGATAGACCTTCCTCCATTTCCACTCCCCAAGTCTGTTCCTCTCCCTACACTAATACAGATGATAACAATGAGGACAAACCCACTTTCTTCTAGCTCTGTGCCCCTTTGCTCTCCAGCACTTAGCACTTGCCAAGAATTCATTTTGTGCCCATCACTGTATGGGCGTTCTGAGTCTATCGTTGCAAAATATGTAAAATACCAAAAAAAAAAATCCAGTTTTGAATTTTATTAAAGAAATATATCTACTTTAACACAAATAGTTTTCCAAACAGATTTTAATATGGTTTCTCAATCATTTCTTACATCAATCCTTGCCTGTTTTTTGGTTAAAAAAAAAATCTAATATTGGCAATAAATAAATAAATAAATAAATAAATAAATAAATAAAACAACTTTAACAATAAAACAACAATAAAGTCGGCTTTGCACGATGCTCCCCAGCCTGACATCTAATCAGGTTCTTTAGGCTCCTTAGATTCCCATGGATGCTTGGTTGTCCTGACTTAATGAAGCATCCAGAAAGTCAGCTAGACCAGAGATCCTCCTGCTCTCAGATGCTTCTGTGGTTTTCCAGCCCCTGACCATCAGCCAGGTCTCACTCGCACATGCTGCATTTGGAGCTGAGCCAACCACTTACATGTAAAATCCCATAGTCACTGTCCTTCTCATTATTTTATTTTATTTATTCTTTGAGAAGTTCACACATGTATACTATATACTTGGGTCATATCCACCCCCTTTGCCCCCCTTCCAACTCCTCCAGGACATCTCTAACACCTCCATCCCCAGCATCATCTCCTCCTACTTCTGTTGCTGTTCCCCAGTCTCCTTCTAAGTGGTACTCTAAATCCAGTGAGTGCTGATGGAGCCAGACCACTCTTAGAAGTGAGGGTAACATACCAGGAGCCTCAACATTGTAGAAAAATGACTCTTCCTTCTCAAGAAACTATCAACTGCGGATAGGCCTATAATAGGGATGAGGCATTATGGGCCTCTTCCAGGTCTGTGCAGGAAACGTGACTGGTTGATCTTGTGCAGGCAGCCACAGCTATGGTGAGTTAACGAGTGCAACAGTCTTGTCACTTCCTGTTTCACAGTAATCCTTCTAACCTCCGTCATTTGCATTCTTCCTATCCCCTCTTCTTCCGTGTTATCTGAGCATTGAGGGGTAGGGTAGCAAATAGTGCTGGTCCTGAATATTATTGACCCCAAAGTGTTTAATACAAGACACTGAATATTTTCTTTAACACTATGCACGAAACAAATGGCAAAGATCCCAGGAAATTCTAATAAGGGAAACATCATGTTAAAATGACTATACAGCTCTATTAGAGGAATCTGAATAGACATGTCTCGCTTTCTGGGAAACAGCAGTCGCTGCAGCTGGGAAGGTGGGGGAGGTAGTTAAGAAATGTTTCTGCTGCCAGATGAATGGGCGGGCAGCGCTGGGGCTGGGGCATCACTTTTTGATCTATTGCAATCGTTTCTTGCTGCACAATGTGCTTTTCTTTGAAAGACAAGATAAACAGCCCTTAGTTTATGGCGAACGTTTGCAAAGATGATTAGCAGAGTAAGTGAAGTCCAGAGTGCTGGAACTCAAGAGCAACTAGCAGTCTCTGTCATGCTTCTGTGTAGAAAAGATGCTCGCCTATATTGTTCAATACCGACGTTCCTTTTATGAGTTGGTTATTATTTTCATTTAAAAACGGGTACAGCAAAGTTAATGGAAATTAACCAACTTTCCTTGGGCCACTAATGTAGCTGCTGACTTGTAATAGTGCTACTATCGTGTTTTGTCACCTAAGCCAGTGTGTATGTGTTTGTGTGTGTGAGTGTGTGTGTGAGTATGAGTGGAGTGAGTGTATGTGTGTGAGCATGTAGGTTTATGTGTGTAAGTCTGTGTATGTGTGTATGTGTGTAAGTGTGTATGTGTGTGAGAGTGCATGAGTGTGTGTGAGTGTGTGCTTGAGTGTGCACATGTGGCTGAGTGTGTGTATGTCTGTGATTGTGTGAGTGTATTGTATGTATATGTTTGAGAGTGTGTACATGAGTGTGTATGTGTGTGTGAGTGTGTGTGTGTGTGTGTGTGATTGTGTGAGTATGTGACCTATTTTTTCTTTGACAAAAGAATCAAAACTGTTATTGTAGGAGTTTAAGAACATGGCCAGGTGGGGGTTGGGGGGGGGGAGACAAGAGAGAAGCCCTGAGGGCCAGCAGAAAGAATGGAAACAGGCAACCTTAGGAGGTAGGAGTTAGGGGGCACTCTCTAGAAAGTACCAAAGACCTGGGAAGTGAGAGACTCTCAGGACTCAGAGGGGGACCTTAGATGGAATGCTTAATAGTGGGGAGAAGGAGGAGTGTGTGAGAGAGAATGGGAGTGATTTTGAGTGCATGTGAGTGTGTGAAATAGTGTGTGTATGAGTATGTGTGAGTGTATGTGTGTTTGAGTGTGTGTGTGTGTGTGTGTGTGTGTTAGGATGCTGGTTTCTCTATGAAGGAATTCTACCTTTCATAATTATAGTTTATTGGGAAAGTGTGTTCTCAATAGTAACAAAACTAATTTAGAATAAACATTTAGAATGTAGCTCAGTTATAAGTTGAAAGAAGTCAATGGCATAAAATGCCAAACCTGGATCTACAAGTCTATTATTTTAACATATTATTCCTGTGTCATGCAGAAAACATGGGTTTTCTAGTCAGCTTTCTATCTAGAAGACCTGATCTAGTAGGTCTTCAAGATCTGTTGGCTAGACTTATTTTTTCTCTTGGACAAAAGAATCAAGACTATTATTGTAGAAGTTTAAGAACATGATCAGGAAGGGTTATGGGTAGAGATGGGCAGAGACAGGAGAGAAGACCTGAGGGCCAGCAGAAAGAATGGAAACAGTCAACTTCGGGAGGTAGGAGGTGAAGGTGAAGGCACCGTCTAGAATGTACCAGAGGCCTGGGAGATGGGAGACTCTCCATTCTCAAAGGGAGGGACCTTAGATGATTTTAAATGTCCAACAGTGGGGAGAGGGAGGAGAGTCTGCCTCCAGTAGAAAGACAGGGCATCAAGTGGAGGGATGGGGTTGCCATCCCACAGTCAAAAACTCTGACCCAGAATAGTTCCTGTCTAAAAGAACTGCTGGGACAAAAACGGAGAAGAGACTGAGGGAAAGGTGGTCCAGTGACCAGCCAAACTTGGGATCCATCTCAAAGGGAGACTCTGAGGCCTGACACTGTTATTGATCCTATGGTGTGCTTACAGACAGGAGCCTAGACTGGCTGTCCTGAGGCCCAACAAGTAACTGAATGAGACAGATGCAGATATTTACACTCAACCGATAGACAGAAGCTGGATGCCCCTGTGGTTGAATTAGGGAAAGGTTGGAAGAAGCTGAGGAGGAGGGAAACCCATAAGTTGAGACCAGCAGTCTCAACTAAGCCAGACCCTTGAGATCTCTCAGACATTGAGCCACCAACCAGGCAGCATAAGCGAGTTGGTCCTAGCCCCCTCTCCCTGACACATATACAGCAGAGGACTGTCTGTCTGACCTCAGTGGGAGAAGATGCACCTAACCATAGAGAGACTTGAGGCCCCAGGGAGTGGGGAGACCTGGCAGGGGGGAAGGGAAGAAGGAAGGGGAGGGGAATATTTTCTTGGAGACAGCAAGAAGAAGAAATGGGCAGAGGAACTGTGTGAGGGCAGACTGACTAGGAGGCTGGCAACAACTGGACTATAAAAAACAAACAAACAAACAAACAGATTATTTCTATCAATAATAACATGTAGGTAGAATCTGAGCTGGAGTTGGGCAGGGTGGAGGACATGGTATGAAAGCTGCCTCACTTGTTACCAAAAGCAAGTAAAACCATCCTAGTGAGACTGGGGAGCCAAGCTGGAACAGGTTTCTGCTTCAACCAGAAGGAAGCTGACTCTGAGAGAGTGACTCTTCTGCATTAGAATCCAACTGTGAACAGCAATGACAACAACAAAGTCCTTGTAAACCAGGAGAAAGGGCTCCCTCTAAGCCATGGATTGAAATGAACTTCATTGATAACTATGAAGAGGGAAGGTGTGTGCTAACTCAGAAATCCCTCAGTGCAGTGGTAGGAAAGACTGAGGCATGGCCGCCTCCTTTGAGGTGAGATCACTGTGAAGGGAACAAAGTGTTGAAAGAAAGTTCTTCACAAAGAGAGCAGATATTTATCTCTCTGGATTTTTATAGGTCTCAATAAAAATCATTGGAATTAAAACCAATACTAACATGTTACTTTGTGTAAGCTGTAAAATGCATTAAATTCTGAAGTACTTTTCATTACAATATATTCTTATTTTGCTCTATTCCTGCCTCCCCCTGCTTGGGTCCAGACAATAACAATTGTTTCAGCCCAAGCTTGCGTGTTCTAAAGTCTTGGCTGTCTGTCTCTTGAATATCTCAGACACTTCTCTCTCCAGTTTCCTTGCCATTTTGTGTTCTAGCCAGGATTCCTTTGTGCTAACCAATTTCACTAATTAGTAAAGATAAAAACTTAAGAAATATTGTATAAAAGATTATATTCTGTTTCCCGTGATTCCAAAATCTGTCAGCATGTGCTTAACAGAGTGACTTTGCATTTTTCTTTTTGTGAGAAACGAATAATGGAAGAGATAGTGTGCCGTCTGTTGATGTTTTCCTAAGTTCTGGCCTCAGCTAACTCCTCCACCAGCCAACATCTGAAAATGATTTTGAATGTTATGTGCTAGTGTGCAACAATTCTTGTGCTTTAAAAATAATCTTGTGAATACAAATATTGAAGCACACATTTGAAAGACAACATGAGGTGGAAGCTGACAGGGCTTTCTCCTCTCCAGACAGAGAGTGGGACCTAGGTGGGTTCATTTCTAACATATACTTTCCTCTTAGCACTTGCTATGGAGAACTAGAAATGAGTGATGCACACACACACACACACGTGCGCGCGCGAGTGTGTGTGTGTGTATTTATATTATATATAAAATGTATAAGCATATGTGATATATAGGGTATATATGTGATTCTTATATATTTTACATATAATATCTAATATGTAGGAATCATTAGGAAACATACACACACACACACACACACACACACACACAAACATATATATGTATGTTCTTGTTCACTTATCCTGACCTGATTCTTCTACCCCAAGTTCTTATTTGCACCGGGACAATGACCATGTTTCTCCATCGTGTAAGCTGTCATGGGCTGTGCATTACCAGACTTCTGAAAACTCCCCTGGACATCTTTGCATAGCCCTGCACTTATCCTGGTCTCTGTTTAAAAGTCAACACTTATTTACCAGGTGATTAACTTTTGTGAATTTGTCTTTAGTTTGCAAAGTGGATGAAGCCCCAGATCTGCAACTGAACAGTGGGTGTTGTTTGTGACTTTAGTGAGCACTGAGTGCCAGTCAGTGATTAGAGAGAAGAATTCCAATCCCACTTATCTCCAGGATTTTATTTCAAGGAATTCTTCTGAAGTCATGCCTTTGGACAATTTTGCTACTCAGATCTTCCCTCTTTTACCTAGATATGTGTTACATAACAATTCAAAAGAAAAGCCTAAAAAAGAGCCTATATCCCCAGGGAAGGAGTTGCCAGGGGAATTTAAATTTATAGATTATAAAACTGAACTCAGGTATAGGATCTGTTTGGCTCAAGAAAGACGGTGTGTGTGTGTGCATGAGTGTATGTATGTGCACACCTGTGTGTGTGTGTGTGTGTGTGTGTGTGACAGAGCATGAATCAATAAAATCAAACAAGTATTGACTGAGAAGTTACTCCCTGCTGGCTAGATCTCATTATATTAGAGGGTGGATTTATAAGCTGAGAACAAAAATGTCATCAATACTCTTACACAGCTGGGAACTCTGTGCATTAAAATAATGACCATTGTGGCAAGACATGCTCAGGACAAGTGTTACGCAGCTAACTAACTGCTTTTTAATTTGACTTAAAGATTGCTGCATAGGAAGAAACACGTGCTGGGGCTGTAAGCTGGCCCAAAACCCATGGCTTGAGAGCTCATAGGTCTGAGGGATAAGCTTGTTCTTATTCACATTTCCCCCTACATGTTTATTCCTATGCCCTCAAAGAAGTTTCCTTGTTCAATACATGATGGTTAATTCAGAAACTCAAAACTGATCAAAATACAGAGAGAAAGTATCCTTGAAGTATTCAGTCCTTTTAAAAGTTGACATTTATATTACGCATACTTCCAGATTCAGGGACCATTAGAGAAGAAGAAGCCAGGAAGTGCATAAAAGTCAGAGGTCAGGGGGCACTTGTCTAAAACCCTGTCTTCTGAACATAATCTCTGCACTCATGAGCTCAGAACCACTGTGGTTGCCTGTACAAGACAGTCAACAGTCTGGCAGGAGGGACTGTTGAGTTCCCCACTGAGGAGCTATGGATAGTTGACTTCTGGGGGAGGAAGAGTCATCTCTTAGTGGTGTGGTCCTTTGTTAAGTCAACCTTCCTTCAATGAATGATCCCACATCCATGAGCATGTGGGTAGCACACATTTGAATCTATGGGTTATTTATTTATTTTTTGAATGACATGAAGTACAGGATAGGAAGGTGGAGATGGGTCTGGACAAAGTTAGGGAAGTGAGTGGTGAACATGATCAAAACATGTCATATGAAACTCTCAACGAACCAATAAAAATGCTCCTTTTAAAAAGAGAAAAGGAAGGAAGCTCATCAACAATAGGAGATATTGTGAAAACAAAGGATGTAACTTGAACTGGGAGGAAAAAACTCTATTCTAATAATAGGTCAAAGAGAAAGCAGGAACCCAGAAGAATGATCAGAAAGGCTGAAGAACGGCACAGGAAAGTGCTGCTCTGACAAAATAACATCAGAGTGTGCTAAAAAATGCGATGCCTGAACTGAAGAGCCACAGTTGTCTTGGGAGGACACTGCAAAACTCACAAGTGACTAGTGACGGGGTTGGCCTCTGTCTGGAAAGTTATTCATTGTTTGTGGCCTGTCAAGCCTCTAGTCTCCCAGGACTGCTATGGCTAGCACTCAAGACATTTGCTCTTGAGAGCTGCCAGAGTACAGTGTCAAAACTTGGGCGTTCTGGCAAATGACTACAAACGAATCACAAACAGATTACAAACAAAAATTACTTAAGAAGAATAGGTAAGATTTTATTAGGCAGAGAAAGCATAAAGTCTCACAGAGGTTCTGTACTCTTCTTTATGCAATGTTTTGAAGTCTGAAAATAAATCTTCTCTTTGAGTTAAGAAATTATGCTTCTAGGTATATATTCTAAAGGATAAGCTTGAACAACTTCATGAAGGATTTTAAACACACAACTCACGGACATCTGCACTCTTAGTCACTATTTTATTGATTTAAAGAGACACCATAAGCAAGGCAGCTCTTGTAAGGGAAAGCATTAAATTGAGAGCTTGCTTATAGTTTCAGAGCCTTAGTCCATATTGTCATGTCAGGGAGCATGGTGGCATGCAGGCAGGCCCTGGAGACCTACATCATGATCCATAGGCACAGAAAGAGGAAAAGAGGAGGGGGGAGGGAGAGGGAGGAAGGGAGGGAGAGACAGAGTAGTAGAGGGAGAGACAGAGTAGGAAAGAGAGAGGGAGAGGGAGAGGGAGAGGGAGAGGGAGAGGGAGAGGGAGAGGGAGAGGGAGAGGGAGAGGGAGAGGGAGAGGGAGAGGGAGAGGGAGAGGGAGAGATAGACACCTGGCCTGTGTGGGCTTTTGAAATGTCCTTGATAAGTAATCAAATATATAAGCCTATGAGGGAGTGCATTCTTATTCAAAACACCACATCTGATATAGTGTTTTTCTCATTAAAACAACAAGGAATTTAAAATTCTTAACAAGAACCACATGATTAAAAATGGCACACTATAGGAAAGTCATCATTATTGACACACAGTTTTAATTTTATTGAATTTTAAATTGTGCATGAAATAGCAAGTGACAACATGGACACTTTGAACTGATACAATATCCTTTCTGTGAATGCTGTGCTACAAGAATACACAGCAGTAACTTTTAGTCATGCGGCTCCCAGTGGCATTTAGCTTTTCAATTGTTTTCCAGATTTTTCTAAAGGGCACAGAAGAAGCATAGGACAATACTCCAAAAATCAAAATTTGTATTCCATTGCTCTCTTATTTGTACTACTGTATTGTGGACATTTATCTTAAATTCTTTGAGTCTCAGTTTCCTGGTCTGAAACTATGAGATGCTAATGATACCTCTATCATAGGGCATTTCTAACAGTTAGATAAAATACCACACAGTGCCTACAAAATTCCTGGCAATAGATTTACCATTTCATACACTTTAGCTTTTTATTTCTTTTATTTAAAATAAGTACATCACACACGTAAATATTTAATCCTAAGATGATGAAAATAAATACGACTTTTGATTGAATGAAACAGTTGAGTATTGCTTACAACCCAAAATTAATCAAATGGAGTTAATTGGAGATAGATATGGCTAAAAACTGAGAAAGGTACATTAATCAAAGAGGCAAGAACAAGCCTGCCCAGACAAAGCATGGCTCTTTAGCACCTCATTTTTCTCCTTTTGCTTTTCTCTTGGTTTCATGCTTGTCTGGTTTGCTCCTGGTTGCTTGCCCTTCTGGAATGAATTAATGTGACATGGTGCATCTAGGAACACAGATTCTTCTGACAACCACTGAATTTGAGAAATATAATACACAAGTAGTTTTTCCCCCTTTTACTGAGGAATACCAGTTTGGTTTGGGGTTGTAGATCTTGATGAAAAAGGAAACAAGATGTAAGATACACTGAATTGACCATATGTTTTCAGTTCCTGCTAGTTACACAAGATTTCTATTTTGATGTCTCTCTTTACTTCATTTCTCTCCGGGAAAGAATGTTGTATTTAAATAGCTGTCCTTCAGAGAAGGAAAAATAAGCAGGCTAATCCCAGTTTTCCATAGTAGTCTCTATCCATGAAACTATATGGTTTAAGAGAAAAGGATAGTTTACATTTACAGAGTTAAAATTGAGCACTTAATCGAATCTCTGAAAGTTGTTTCTTATCTATAAATCAGGATTAGTCGTAATTTGCTTTGGAAAGTTAGTTGCTGGGATAAATGAAACATCCTTTAGGGTAAGTATGTAATTTCAGTTTGTAACAACAAGCGGGTTTCTATTAAGTGGAGTATGCTGCTGGAGTATGGGAGCAAGGAAACAAAGATGAGAATGAGGTTTCCATAAGGATACTAAGAGCTAATACATACCGGCAGATAAGGCACATCCCTTACTTTGCCTATAGTAATCCTCACAGCAGCTTTAAGAATTGAATGATCACGCCCTCCGCACCAACTATCTTCAGGTAGCTCGCCAAAATGACCAACACAAAAAGAAAGAGGAGGGGCACTCGCTTTATGTTCTCTAGGAGCTTTAGGAAACATGGAGTTGTTTCTTGGTCACATACAGGTGAATATACAAGGGAGACATGGTAGGCATAAAGGGAATGGTTCAAAAAAATAACGCCTCCTGGAAGTGCGCTACCAAGGCTAAACTGAGAGTGGCTATAGTATCACCCAGCATGCGGTGGGCATCATTGTAAACAAGCGAGTTAAGGGCAAGATTCTTGCCGTGAGAATTAATGTGTGGACTGAGCACACTAAACACTCTTAAGAGCTGATACAGCTTCCTGAAGTAAGTGAAGGAAGAAAATGAGAAAGAGGAAGCCAAAGAGAAGGACACTTGGGTTTACCTAACAACCAGCGTAAGCCACCTAGAGAAGCCCACTTTGTGAGAACTAACGGGAGCAGTTTGAGGTGCTGGTGCCCATACGAATTCGTGGCTTAATGTACAAAAAGAAATAAAGGACCCGGACTGCAAAACAAAATAACAAAACAAAACAAACAACCACGACAAAAAAGACCCGAGTGGTGTTTTTACTCTGTTTAAAGGGAGACCACAAAAGCTCTCTAAGTCCTATTAACATCTGCAATGTGAAGTGTTTCCTAGTCATGAAGTCTCGAATGACAAAATCCGTATCTCTGTACTCCAATTTACCTGCTTTGCATTGCTGCCCACGTAACTGTGCAACAAATGCATTTAAAAGAGAAACTATCTGCCCACGTAGATGTGGAAATCAACATCACACTCAATGTGGAATTCATCTCACGTAAGCTGACCTTGGACACGAGGAAACGAATGAACTTCACATCTGCAGTATATTTTCCACAGTTAAATATTAGACTTCAAGAGTGGGTATCAAAGACCTCTCCATTAGCTTCGCGCTGAGTTGGGGCTCCATGCAGACCACTGGCTGGTGGGTACGGAATTAGTCTTGTCACTTTGGGGTCCCTGCTCTCGGTATTTTCATGTTCTACAACATCTCTGTGTCTACGTCAACAAACCCACCACAGAACATTAATTTCATCTGTTCCCCTCAACCCAAGACCCACATTCACATAATAAATCAAGTCAAATTCCTATAACTTTAAGCCTTTAACTTTAAGCCAGCTATCAGACAATGGAAATAATCAGAAAACAGCCACCATCCGAGGAGTGTGACCAAGAGGTTAAACACACAGCCAGAGCAAGATGTGGTGGCACTTACAGCCAGTGATCTGTAAATGATGAAACACCATGCCTCCTAGTAAAAGTCCTCAGATTACACTTTTGTTTTGTTATTGAGAAATAAGAGAGGGCAAATGCCAAAATATAATTTAAAAGTCATTGTGGTAAATCTGCTTGAACCACTGTAAAATATTCTTTAAAGCAGCGTTTTTTTTAATTTGGTCAGGGATTATGTGAATTTTGCTATGATATTTATTTTCTAATATAAAAATTAAAAGAAATAAAACTTTGAGGCTGGAGAGTTGGCTCAGCAGTTAAGAGCACTGGCTGTTTTTTTCAGACGCCTGGGCTTGATTGTTCGTACCCCAATGGCCATTGACATCTGTAACTCCAGTTCCAAGGAATATGATGTCCTCTTTTGACCAGTGCACCATCATGCATGCGCATAGTAAATAGACACATGTGCAGGCAAAACACCCATACACATAAAATACAATCATAAGGTAATTTTAAAACCCAGAACGTTGACAGAAAGCATTATATGTTGTTGGTCTGTGGCTCGGCACACTTGCCCTCTAGTTGCCATCTTACTGGCTTCTGTAATTTCTGTGTTATTCAGGAATGTTTTCATATTGTGACAGAAACGTGAAGCACTGAGAGAAGTGCTTCACTTTCCTGAGACTCTTACCCTTCAGTGATACAAGATCATTTTATTAAAAAGGTATTGTATAGGGTCTGTGCTAATAGTGGTCAATAAATATCACATTTGGCATAAGTAAGCACCTTTTCAAGGGAACAGCTGTGGTTACTATTTGTAAGAACTGTGTTTACTTCTTCTTCTTTTGTAGGATCATTTTAGCACAACCTTCAGACAAATGCTGATCAAGTGATACAGCAGAAGAGCTGAAGTCAGGAAGACAGACACTCTACAAAGTACGTGAGACATTTCACCTTACAGTGTTCCACTATTAAGACATCATCCCCTACTCCCAGGTAATCATACTCTTCATTGTAGACCAACATTTTTGCAATGGAAGTTGAAACGCTCCTCTGTAAACCAGACAGTAATAGAACATGTCAAAGTGAAAGAAACTGCAACATTCTTCATACTGCGATTCTGTGTACATTCAAATACTGATTGTACCATACAAAAGGTGGGTAAAGAGGATTCAAGTTGACCAGTCAAGGCAGAAGCACAAAAATAAAAACAGTATCTTCTAGATTCTAGAGTCTAGAATATTCCAGAGTTTAGAATATAAAAATGTATCTCCAGACAGTATAAAGATACATTTCTAGCTACTAGTAAGTATAAAAAAAAATTACAGATATCATAATACTGAAGTAAGACAATATAGTTTAGTTTGGAAGAGGGCAGTCTGCAGTTATTCTTATTTTAAAGAACAAATGTAAGATCTTATCTATATAGGAGTTGAAAAGTATATGAACTGTTCTGCAAAGATTTCTTTTTTAAGGATTATTCATCAAGAACATCCAGGACAAATCTGAGCTCCCTAAAATCAAGGGTGATCAAGGGATGCATCCTGAGGATGTCAATGCATGTTATCATCCTTATTCTGGAGATCGTCAGATCCCCTGTTTGAGCTTCAGGAAGGTCAGCCTGGATTTCTGCAAAGACAGAATGTGTTAGCACTCTGTTTTGATGAAATCTGATGCTATTGGAGTTGAGCAAAATAGAATATTCTCACAGAGAGCCACTTCTGGAAGCATCACTGCTGTAGAGTTGAGTCCTGACTTCCTCCATGTTTAACGTACAGTGTGAGTTCTCTTACATACAGCAAAAAGCACCAGGAACACAGATTTTTACAAAAGTAAGTTAGGTATGTTTTCACTACAGCCCATCACTTAGTAATGCCGGTTTATTTCTCAAGTAGCACATCAGTTCAGTAAAGTAATATCTGGTGATATTAAAACCTCAGCTCACAGTCACAGGTATACAGGGAATATGTGTTTTTCTGTAGCACAGGCCGATTTCTGTTCTGCCAGGACATGTGCATGCCTTGGCATTTGACCCTTTCCTTTTTAAGGAGCCACAGAGAACTGAAAGCGTGGAAGTGTTCCTTTGGAAGTCAGCCTTGGCTCTGTCAGTTCCCTGCAGACACACACTCATTTCTGAGTCCCACTCTCATGCAGCAGGATGAGGTAGTTTTTCACGTTTCTTCTGCGCTATTGCTGAGGCATAGCAATAGTGAGAGGCCATCTGAGGCCTCCTCTGCCCAGACTCCTGTAAACCGCATTGTCAAGAGTCATAAGTCTAACTCGGCTTTACGTCTTTTTAGGGACACTGTTGTCTAACTCAGCTTTAACACATGCTAGAGACAGTATTCTGGAAGGAGGATCATCTAGTCCTTTCTGAGGAATCCACCAATGTCTATAGTGCTACGAGTCTCTTATCGTGCATACTGTTCTACTTCCTGTCAAGTCCAACAGAAGCTTTTCCTGTCTCCTAGGACAGCTGCTCAACCTCAGCAATGGGACAGTTACTTGGTGTATGGGCCCCTGTTGTGTGTTACAGTATATTTAGGCCTTCTCTGGTCCAGTCCTTCTACCCAGTGGGCATCTATATCCTCTCCATCTGCAAATAATGACAATGAAAAAGGCTGCAGCCAAATGTCCTGCGGGGTGCACAATTCACTCCAGTTTAATACTTCCATTCCAGAACGTTTAACACCACCACTGTAAAAGAAAACCCTCTTTTCAAATCTCACGTTTTTCAAGTATTTAGGTCTGAGTTATAAACCCTTACAGTGCTCAGTCAGCCAGTCATCTCTATGTCAGGTAGCTTTATTCACATCTTAATATATGACATGAGAAAAAAGTATAGTTTATTTAAAAGATCTTGTCCATAAATAGTGATGTTGTTTTATAACCTGTGAGAAATTGCTAAGTACATTCTAAGACAGTGTGCATGAAAAGTGTACAGGAGCCTCTGAACGACTTCTGTGAGTGCTACTTTATGTGGATGTCCAGCTAACAAGTAGTCCTCATTTCTGACAGGTAAGTAAACATGCTTCATTCTTTCATTCAAGAGCTTTCATGTGTTTATCTAATATTTTACAAATTTTAATGTGATGTAAGCGTTGTAATCGATAGCTGTGTGCTCTATCCCCTTCAGAACTTAGCTGTTGCTATTACTGCTAAAACCCCAGAGAGAACCCTTCCCGAAGACCTTCCTGCTGCAGCTGCTCTGCTGATTTGGAAATGAGACTTCATTTACACACCTAAAATTCTCTCTGCTGAGCCATAGTGACCTGTGCAACTAGTTCAATAATTCAATCATTTGGCTGGCAGTAAAAATACATACATACATACATACATACATACATACATACATACATACATACATACA
>JANHMN010000007.1:1324167-1336493 GCA_030674055.1 Rhabdomys pumilio | reverse complement strand
TCTCTCTCTCTCTCTCTCTCTCTCTCTCTCTCTCTCTCTCTCTCTCTGACACACACACACACACACACACACACACACACACACACACACACACTGTCTTAGTGAGGGTTTTACTGCTGTGAACAGACACCATGACCAATGTAAGTCTTATAAAGGACAGCATTTAATTGGGGCTGGCTTATAGGTTCAGAAGTTCAGTCCATTATCATCAAGGCAGGAATATGGCAGCATCCAGGCAGGCATAGTGCGGGTAGAACTGAGAGTTCTACATCTTCATCTGAAGGCTACTAGCAGAAAACTGACTTCCAGGCAGCTAAAATAAGGATCTTAAAGCCCACACCCACAGTGGTACACCTACTCTAACAAGACCACACCTACTTCAACAGGGTCACATCTTCTAACAGTGCCACTCCCTGAGCCAAGCATATACAAACCATCACACATACATACATATATGCACATACACATATGCACATATACTCATACACACATGTACACACACACACACACACACACACACACACACACACACACCCCAGTATGATGGTAATCTTGAAGTGACTCATTCAAGCCATACTACCATTAAGTAAAGTCAGAATGCCACACCTTCTGTAGTAATCTTTCTGTCATTTATCAAATCCTGCCTATCAGTTGCAGCTAATTCCAAGACATTTCATCTAGCATTACATTAATAGTCAAGACTTTTTTTCCGGGTGAAAAAAAATTGAGGCCTCCTCTTTAGAGTACAAAGAATCCAAATGAGAGGGAGAAATGACAAATTAATAATGATCTTTTTAAAAATGTTAATCTGGGACTTTCCAGACATGACCTTACAAGATTTATAACCTTTGCAGATAGAAGAGAATATGGAAGTCAGGTTTTGAAACTGATTTTGTATAAGTTTTTGGATGAAATGAATATTTAAACAGTCATTACTATACACAAAGGAAAAAAGTAAAGATTATAGATTTTCTACAGCCAACCAGTGTGTTACCAAGTCATGCAATAAGAGAAGCATTGAATGTCACTTGTATAGTTTATTTGTAGTTTACTGAGAAGAGCCTTGAAGAGATACATCTAGATACATGTAACTGCTTTCTTGCTCATCTTAAACACATAAGGGCTGTCTTTCTGTCTTCTAGCCAACTGTACAATTAAGTGGGACACCTACACACCCAATTATTACAATAGGGTTTTGTTGCAATCCCTTCTTCTTGCAGAGTTCTGAATAATATGGATTTGGGGCCACCTTGTGACAGACTAGAAAATTCCTTACACTAGATCCTAGGCTCTGAACTTTGGTTTTCTTTCACATAGCATGTTACTTATGTGAAAATGTATCTGATGGCAAGAACTTACTTCTACTAATAAAGTGTGATTATATTTACTACAAAGTTGCAAAATAGTCAGTTTCACATTGACTTGTTTCTCTTTCCAACCACAGAAACAAACTACCATATATATATATATATATATATATATATATATATATATATATACTTTATATCATTTTACACTCAGAGTGCATCTGTGGCAAAAGCTGCATCAGATGTTCACTGTAGATAGGACCCAATCAAAGTTAACATGGTGTAAGGCATATTCCTGCATCCACACAGATAGCCACAGATAGTGGAAGCTGAGGAATGCTCAAAATATTCCATATGAATATGTAAATGAGTTGTTCTGTGTTTGTATGAAAGTACAAAAATTACATGAAAATATATTTGCTACTTAGTAAAATTTAAAGTTTTAAATTTCATCTTGTTAGTAGATTCTGGCTTTAAGGCTGTTTTTATGAAATCACTAAATAACAGAAAAGCATAAAGAACTCAAAAGAAAACTTCAAGAACAACACCATTATGGATAAACTCAACAGGGTAGAAGTAATGGCATAGATTTGAGGCATTTTTCTCACATACCACTACACCTACTGTCTTCGTTTGTGCTAGTATACCATTTATAATATTTATAAATTTTTAATGAACAGGAAGTTTATATGGAACAGAAATATATTTCTCCCAAGACAGAGTCCACATCTCAGGGTTGAAGGGTTTTTACTGTTGACTTGAGTTACAGCACCTATAAAAATCAAGCTACAACGTTACATGGTGTCTGACATGTAAAAAAATATCTCAGATATTTTTTAGTTTCTTCATGTATTTATGTTCAAAGCAGGGAGTTTTGCTTATAGTCACTGCAAATATTGTATCACACATATTAAGAGCCTCTTGTATTTTCACTTTCATTGTTACAAGTTTTCCACATAGTACTTTCACATCAGACTCCCTTTTTCTAATTCAGTTTTCATTTATTCAGAACCAGAACCTGTATTCTTTCAAATGTTTACTGATAGAATCAGAAATAGTTTTAAACATCGTCAAATATAATAGCTTTAAAAGCTATTTTCAGAAGTCAAACTTGTTTCACATGGTGGAAAGAGAAGTCTACAGATTTTGTATTAGATGCTTATAATTGTACTTCATTTTATCATATAATTGTACTGTACTTTGTTAGAGAAAGCCTTCCACTCTTCCAATCCATGGATATAAAAAGCAAGGGTTGTGGATTTAGCTTAGGGGTAGAGTGCTTGCTTACAAAGCACAAGGTCCTAGATTCAACCCTCATCTCTGCAAAGACAGAAAGCAGTTATGAGGCTGAGGATGTAGTTCAAAGTTCCAGCTCTTGCTTAGCCTGTATGAAACCCTGGGTCCAGCCTCAACTACTACAAGGGCGGGGAGGGCAAAGAACAAAAGACACTCTTGAAGAAAAGTGTTATTCCGGCTATTGGAAATTGTTAGTAATTCAGGCCTCTTCATCTCTGCCATCCAATTCACCCAGACTATAAACTATCCAGAATAGTTAACAGTAAGACTATGTCTCAAGGCCAGGTATCTGCCTTACATGAGCTGCATGGCTGTTTCAGCTATAGTATGTAATCAAAATGAAAGAGAGACAAATCTAAATAGATAAGTTCTTTGATAAGACCATTTGTCAGTAGAAATTACCACATGGTCAAAGTTTTAATCCTGGGTTAACCATAGCTGAAATGAAGCTGTCTCAATATCAGCAGGATGCACCAATGGAGACAGCAAGCATTCCAATCCAGTGGACCCAAGGTCATCAAACTCTCTAACACGATTGATATTCTGGCCAGTCCTCCCAGTATCCATGTTATCCTTCAAATGATTTAACGTAATTTAGCTCAGGAGCCACAAAGGTATAGTATATAATGCATAGTATCAAGAGCTAAACACTTTGATTAGAATCAGCCTCTGCCTTTCTTTTGTGTTTCTGCGTGGTTTTAGTGGTTAGTGCTCATATAAATTTAATACAATATTAACATTATTTTGGCTTCGAATCATTGAGTAATGGGACTATGACCTGTTTCACAGCCTTGTTGTAAAGAGGTAATAAAAAGTCAAATACAGAGGTGGGGCCTTGTGAGATTTAACTCATGTATGTTAACATTGTCAACTGGCCTTGTCATCTTGCAGATCTTGTTTAGGAGACCACATTTCTGAAATTTTACGGGTACAGCTTCCCTGTCATATACAGACGACACAGTCTCACAGCAGACTTCTTGGTCCTCAGCTTTACATTCTCTCTACCCTCTCTTCCACGATGTTACCTGAGCCTTGGGTATAGAGTCTGCGTTGTAGATCAGTTACAATTGGGAACCCCATGGTCAGTTGTTCTCTGTGTATTGACAAGATGTAAATTTTGTAGTGGTCTCTTGACTACTGCTTAAAGAAGCTTCCTCGGTAAGGATTGGTAAGTATTAAGCTACACTTGCCTGTGAGTTTAAGGACAGGTTTTTTAGAATGCAACTAGTAATTATACTGGTTTAGGAAACTGGCAATATTGGATTCTCATCTAGGGTCTATAACTTATCAGCTTCAGGAAGCTGGTTAGATTGACAGTGCCACACATTTATTTCCTCCTACAGAGTGGGCTATTAGTCTGATTAGACAGCTATGGAGGATCCCCAAGTTATAAGCACCATTTTCCCACCCTTAGATGTACATTGCCATACTGGTCTTTATTGTGGTCCCTGGATTTTACAGCTATGTGTTGCCTCCTACAGCAAAGAGAAAGGTTATAGAAATGAATTACTTTTTCTGTTCTCAAATAGCACTTTCCATAGAAATCAATGTCTTCTGAAGCAACAGTCAACTGATCTCAAGAGAATTTTCTCACAGTTATGGAGCCCTGGATGCTCTATTTACCTTGTCAAAGACCCTTGAATCCAGATATATGGAAAATAATTCCTAGAATACCTGCATCAGATTGTGAGGGTCAGCAAGTGTGCAAGCAGAGTAGCTTCAGTTCTGAAAATCCTGTTCCTCTACTTGTATGAGTTTCCTGAAGTATCTGACCACCATGCTCCCCCACAGTGTGCTTCAGAAGCTGCCCTTGTAAAATAAGTGCAAACACAACTCAGGAATTCAGAAAAGGCAGGCCTGTGTACACTGTAGCCAAGAGTAAACAGATGTTAGTACCATGTTAAACTTCATAGTTCAGAAATTCTCTCTTGCTGTCCTGTCTACCACAGCATAGGTGGCACCAAGCCAATCCACAGTTATAGAATAGAAGCAAAGGCATTAAGCATTTTGAAAGTGTTTATGTGATGTTAAAAGAAAAAAAAAGTTACAGTGAAATCTACTATAAGTCATTCCTATCTTTTAATCAGGCTGAGATGCAGAAGTATATAAGAACGTGTCACTGTGAGCTGGTAATGAATAATATTTGACACAATGGAAGACCTGAAAACAGTAAATTTGAGGCTAATTTTATCAAAGGACACCATCCTGTTTGATACTCCATAAGTTAAACCTTGTGACTATGAAGACTCTGGGAAATGTCTTAATTTTAAGAAATGTTTGGTTGCAAATAGAAAATCTACTTTTAAGTCAATCTTTGACACAAATTACCTTTACCATTGACAGCTTTGAATTATTCTCTGTATAAAAATAACAGTTGGGTATGATGGTACATCCCTGTAGTCCTAGCTACTTTGGAGACTGAGGTAAAAAGACTAAGAGTTCTAGAGCAGCCTGAACATCATAGCAAAAGCTTACCTAAGCAGAGATAGATGATAGATAGATAGATAGATAGATAGATAGATAGATAGATAGATAGATAGATAGATGATAGATAGATATTAAATGTATATTTAATTTCCATATGGTACTTCCTATTTTTATTTAACAGTATCTTCTGTGATAATGTTATTTCAGGAAGTAAACACTAAGTTACTAACAGAAATTAACCTTATATAAAAAGATAACTTTGTGAGGGTTTTGTTTCCTTGAAGTATAAGCCATTGAACCCAAGGCTATTTTCATGTTAGGCAAGTACTCTACCACTGAGCTGTATCCCAAGCCTAAAACTTACGTTCAGAAAACAGCAGCAAAACCCCTGACTATCTCTAGAGATGGCTTTATTTTTTAAATTACAATGATGATAAAAAAAAAGTAGGAAAAAACAATAAACAAACAAACAAACACAACCCTTCATGCTAAGCACACATTGTGGTAGACAAAGATCTCAGGATGGCTAATGAATCAAGCATCTTCAAAGTGGACAGAGAATGATTATAGTCTAGGTCTTTATCAACAGAATGCTTCATAAAAACAGGCTATGTGGTTCCATGTTAATAAATAATAATGGTCTACAATGGGACCTTTAACACAAGTTTATGTATATTGTAACAAATAAGCTTATAAATTATTGTAACAAATAAGCTTAAAATATGAAATATATGCACATACAGTGACTAAAAGTTTCCATCAATCAGTTATTGCATTTTCTTTAGATAGAGCCTACATAACTTAAAAATTCAATGTAAATCAAACCTGACCTATGAATTTAGACCAATATAGTAGGTATAGACATAGGGTTAATGTTAAAGGCCAGTGAGATTGTTTTGATTTCTTTTAAAATCAGAAGGATAAAATGAATGTTTAGAATGAAATAAAGAGTTATCTTTCCCCGATCAAAACAGATGGAAATTTTAGAGTCTACAAAATATTTTTCTAAAACAGAAAAAAAAATCGCTGATATAGTTAATGTCATATAAAGCATAAATATTGATTTAGTACATGGTCTAAATACACAAAGGTCTATGTATCAAAACCCCTCAGAAGTCCTTTGGCATTTCTTCCAGCATTAATTTAACACACATAAAGGTATCAAACAGTTTAGATGTCCTTACTGTCAGTGAATCGCAGGCAACAAAAGCTCTGTCAATCAGAGCTATGCCTACCTACACACAGTGCTAGACAGAGAATGGCTGAGAGAACAGTGGATCAACGGTACAGGGAAGCTGAGGTTAACACATTAACGTGCATGGTTGTGGGCAGAGACCTGAGCTGGAGTGTTGCTGAGGCCTTTAATACTATTGCCACACTGCTCGGGGTGCCCTTCATCCTTGCATGGAGTTACTGGAAATTATACAGAATCCAATATACACCTTGCACCTTGTACCTGCACCTGAGTCAACCTGGACAGAGAACACTCTCTGTTTTTTAACTAGTCTTCACTATGTTTAAATTTTAACTTGATATTTTGCAAGACACACACCCTTCAATTTGATCGATTTTATTCATGTTCCTAATTTTAATGATACTCATATTTTGAAATTATTCTAAATGCATAGAAAACCTTCAAGAATGGTATCAGGACTGTGCATTACATCTTATCTATGCTTTCCAATACTTCCTAAGAACCAGAAAATTCTATTAAAACTAGGAAAAAATAATGGTGGCATAAAAGCATTACTGGATCTATATATTTTATTAAAACCATAATAATTATTCCTAAAACATAATTTATATACAGGGATTGATGAATAAACTAACAGACAGACAGACAGACAGACAGGCAGACAGACAGAACTGTCTTCAGATCCAGTTTAGAGCATTGCATATTACATTTAATGAATGTGTCTGGTTAGTTTTCAGTATTCTCAAAAAGTTCCTTAATCTGAATTGTATGGTGTTTCTCTGTAATTGCCCTTGCTTTTAGCAGTGAAGATTCAAAGTCATGTGGTGTTGTCATTGTGTATATCTGGATACTTATCTATTTCCAGGACATACACTTATTTCTTTATTTTTTGAGATTATAATAGAACTACTTTTCCCACTTCTCTTTCCTCCCTTCAAACTTCCCATACATTCCTCGTTTGTATTTCTAATTTTTTAAACAACAACAACAAAATATTTAAAATAAGTTTCCCTCAACAAATAGAACACAGAAGTAACTTTATGCCATGTAAAAAAGAATTGGATCTGTTAGTTTGCTGGGCATGCAATACAAAATAACATAGACTTGTTGGCTTATCAGAACTCATTTCTCACAGCTCAGGAGACTATGAATTAGATGGGGGTTGGGGGCAGACAGGTAAGCAGATATTAGTTCTTTCCAAAAGCTCTCCTCTTGGTCTACTGGGAGCCAGCTGTGTTCTGCTTGTGTCTTCAGGGATCCCTTTTTCTGGGCATCAATCCCTCAAGTATCTACCTCTTATATGGGCATTGATTCATTATGATTAACCTAAATAAAAGCTCTTTTTGGTTAAAAGACTGCTCAAAATATTTGACTTGGTAAGTCACTAGAGCTGCCCGTATAATATCAAATTACTTTGGCTGATATTCAAGTGTTCTAATTTGCTTCATGGTTGCTGTAATAGAACATTGACCAAAACAATGTGGGGAGGTAATTTGGCTTATGGTGATATTCTGGGGTGGTCTGAATAAGAATGCCCCTAGCCACACAAACTGTATATTAAAATGTTTGGTTTTCAGTTGATAGAAGGATATTTTGGAATGATTCGGAGGTATGGCCTTATTGGAGAAGGTTTGTTACTAGGGGAGAGCTTTGAGGTTACAAAAGTCTGTATCAGTCTCTGACTATATCTGTCTGTCTGTCTGTCTGTCTGTCTGTCTGTCTGTCTGTCTGTCTATCTGCCTGCTTGCCTCTGTATGTCTATATCTTGTCAGGAGCCATTTAGAAAAGACTAGAGAAACAAGTGATTTTCTGGAGAGAGCTCACCCTGTCGTATGGCTGCGAAGGGTGAACTGTGAATTGCAAGGCCTTCAGAGATCTCATCTCAGGATTGATTCCTGTTATTGCTATGTCTTTCCTGTCATTATTAAATAGTATCACAATTCCTGGGCATTAGCCCATCCTATTGGGCAGATTTTCTGCAGATCAACAAAGATGTACTCTCTTGTAGTAATGCTATGTAGACAAATTGATAATTTTGTAATTTCTAATAATGATTCTATAGAATTCCTGGACTTAATGCAAGTAATTTTGACCCTCAATAGCATAAAAGCTGCAATTAGGGTTCTGTAACCCTTCATAAACCCAGCCTTGGAACAGATTTACAGTCAGGGAAAATACTCCTAGGTTGGGTGTGAAACCATTATCTGATAATTAAAGGTCATAAACTGAGAATGGGAAATTTATTGGTACAAGGACAGAATATAAAATATTGATTGGATTTATCCATATAAATCTTCAAAGCTAATGAGACACAAGGCAGATGATTTGCCTCTTGACAAAACTGTGCTAACTTATGACATAAGAATTATTCTTTTAAACTCTTAATGAACTTGTGGAGCTAGGGACAGATAATACAGTTTAATTAGATACTAGTCTTAACGGAGGCACATGTAAACATTTCTGATAAAACTTCATATTTAATCTATGATGAACTTTTGAAATGTAAAGATGCTTGGAAAACCATGTGATCTATTCTCCTGAGAAAAATATAAGAATGAAGAACAATGACAATAAGAGACAGGGGGTTTCACTCATTCAGCAACAAAAAGGAAAAGGATTTTTTTTCACCAATAGAGAGATGAGACTTTTTTTTCAAGTCTTACTTTCAGCAAAAAAAAGGGGGGGAGGCTTTTTTTTCCTCTGAGCAATAAAGGTTGGAGTTTATTTTTCAAACAGAATGAATAAGTTCTTTCTGTGCTGACCCTTGCTCAATAAAACCTGCTCATGGGGCTTTTGCTCCATCATATATATACATACACATCATATATATATATATATATATATATACATTATATACATATAATCACACATATACATATACACACACATACATATACATCATATACATATACACATACACACACATACACATCATATACGTATGCATCATATACACTTACACTTATACTCACACATACACATATACATACATATACATCATATACATATACATCATATACACCACATACATATACACATACACACATATACATACATCACATACATATACACATACATACACACACATACATATACATAGTATACATACACACACACACACACACACACACACACACACACACATATATATGTGTGCAAATGCTGAGTCAGGAAAGCAGAAGCTGGGCTGGGTAGAGCCTGTTAGTAGTCACGGGCCTGACCTTAGCCTCTGACCAAGAAATCTGACTTGAATCCTGCTGCTTCTCTAACAATCACATCTCCCTCTGGTCACATCAACAGCTAAGCCAAAGGGTAGTCTAGTCAGAAGAAGGTGACTATTTACTCATACCTCAGCCCATGTGTCATGGCTCCTTTCCTTACACTGCTATAATGACAAGCCCAGTGCCATGGTCTTCAGGAGGAGCCCTATAGGAATATAGTCTCTGTCTCCTGTGCACCATTGAGTGTAAGTTCTGAACATCTCTCAAACCTCTCTCTTTTGTCTTTCTATCCTTTCTTCATACAACTTTTCCTTCTTCCCTTGCCCCATACATCTTTTCTTCTCAACACTTATTTCTGTAGCTTTTCATTATAGGCATGATTGATTAATAGGAAAACAAAACAAATCAAAACAGTAATTGTTTACCATCTTGACATCCAGAAACCATGTCTATTAAGGTGTGGGTACATTCTTTTCTCACATTGTGTGTATGCTATATAGTTTGGGTTCCACTGTAGGTATAAATTTATACCCTGTTCATCTCACTTTCTTAACATCAGCCAATAGTTCTGCTCCATGATGGTCACATCATTAATTCTAGGTGCGCTTGAATCTGATAAGTATTCTAATATACATTACTTTGTATGATATGGTATGGGTGGTATGGTATGGAAAGGAGCCATGACATAAGGCCCGAGATATAGATATGAGATATGGAAGTCACATTATTCTGACTAGCTTTTGGCTTGATTGTTTTATGTTTCTATGTTTAAGTGAATCATTTCTTCTTCTTGCCCCATTGTGCTAAGCCAAGCCCCCACCTCACTTTTGGTCCTATCAGTTACAAAGCCTCTAATGAATCTAGCCTCCACCTGGCTCCCCACTATCCATCCTTTCCTGCCAAGTGAAATTTCTAAATGCAAACCTCATCATGCATGTTAACCTTCAGTACATGTTCACACACCATTCTCCTCAGGATTCAGTTGATGCTTCTGAACCTCATAAAAATTCATTTTCCCTGCCTTTTTATGTCCACCTTTTCCAGAAACTTCTATAGATCTAGTCTCCCATCCTGCCCCCTTTAACTTTAGCCTTGCAATTCCCTGCTTATGAGTGCTCATGCTGTTTCCTTTGTATGGTGTAGACCAGTGGTTCTCAACCTTCCTAATGCTGTGACCCTAAATATACTTCCTCATGTTGTAGTGACCCCCAACCACAAAATTATTTACATTTCTACTTTATAACTGTAATTTTGCTATTGCTATGAATAGTAATCTAAATGCTTTCTAATGGTTGTAGGTGACCCCTGTGAAAGGGTTGTTTGGTCCCCCAAAAGGGTCATAACTCACATGTTGAAAACCCCTGGGGTGGACCTTTCACTTCTGGGTGTGATAGAGCTCAAACATCTATCAGTATCCTGAGATACTGAGATCCAGATACTGAGATACTGAGATACTGAGATCCAGAAGCTGCTTAGATACTTTCTGAAAATCCCTTCTTTACCTTTTCCCCATTTCCCATAGGTTCCCTCATATAGTTATAGAGAGCAACTTTTGTTCTCTCAACCTACAAGGCCCTCTTCAGACTACTACCTACTCTTATATGACTACTTGGGGTTCTTTTTAACAACATGAGCTGAAAATGGATCTCACTCATCTAAGACTATAAAGTAGATCCGAGAAAACTGTTGATTAGTCTTTGATTGTCATTCTGGCTCAGCAGTCAAGAGTTCCTTCTCTTGGCTCAGCTCTAACCTCAGCATGCCTAGCCCATGAGTCACAAATTCCTGAACGCTGCACTTAATCGGCACAGCTAGGAAACTGTCCACACATGGGATTTCCCAAGGATTTAAAAATCTCCCTTTAAAATACCTTTCCCCAAGCACTTCCACCACAGATGCCTCCATCTGTGAAACAGGGTGACAGAGATAACAGGGCACTGCCACTCTGAAGATGAACCAGATTGTTTCCCAGAAGAACCTGCCTCCTCAAGAGCTACAGAAGAAGGCATGAAAGATATTTAAGATGCTCAGCCCACAGACTTAATAAATTCAAACTCAACATGCACATTTTAATAGAGCAGACAGTTTTAGGCGGATTCAGGCAAAAGCATAAAAGATATTCAGCTCATAAACTTGCTGGATCCATACTGACCATACAAATTTTTGTAGAGTAGACTGGTTTGGGCAAGGATTAAAAAGACAGATGGAAATTTCTACGACTGGATCAAAATTCCAGGTTAGTGCCAAGAAAGTACAAGAAACTCTTTAAGCATAAGCTATTGGAAAGCATGAGTTAACAGCACCGTGGTGACATGGTTCTTACTCACTTCTCTGACCTTCATGGCAATTACTAGTTATGAGGGTCAGTTCCTAATCTGAATACAGGAATGAACATTTTTACAGAATTTAAGCAACAAGGCTCAATCGAGCAGATCAGAACTTTAAGACAGTAATAGGTGCATGTACCACAAAGAAGCTCAACTCCTTGATAGGGCAAGCTTTTGCCAAAGCTATGGAAGGGGACCTAGGAATATGTGTCATATATTTTTATTAAATATGCTGAAGTCCTATTATAATGAAGGTGATTAGAACTGTGCTGTCTCCCTTTTACTGCCACTTCCGCTCTTGGCTCTCCGGGTGTTGTGTGATGCTGGTGTAGCTGTAAGCACTTTTGAACTCTGGCTAAGGGGAAGTTGTGCACAGTCAAATCCAGCATACGTTTCGTGATGTTTATTGTTTCACGGTGGTCACATTCTGGATGGCTCTGGTGTATTAGCCTTCCTAGTGAGAATACCTTTTATAAATGCCTCTTTGTTCTTTACACATATTTTTTCAACTTCCTGATGCAGAAGTCAGACCGTGTCTGAATCATCTAGGCTA
>JANHMN010000007.1:1259842-1313558 GCA_030674055.1 Rhabdomys pumilio | reverse complement strand
TGTATATGTATATGTATATGTATATGTATATGTATATGTATATGTATGTGTCTGTATGTCTGTCTATGTGTGTCCAATGTTTAATGGAGCAGAATCCCTGAGGAAGGGTTTTGTGTTTTCCAGGTTGTTTTTCTTCTTCATCTTCTGACTCAAGTGATTAGTGTTAAGCATTCACTCACATGTATAAAACATGAAAGGGTCCCAAAACAATACTTTAGTGAAAAATCCACAATACATTGTGATATAGTCCTTTGAGAAGCAATTATAGCCTACTAAGTGCTATTCCATTATATTTAAATATTGGTATAATCCACAAAAGTTATTTCAGGAAACACTAATGTGGTCAGTGACCTATGGTTATAAAACATTGATTTGGACTCTTCGCGATGACAAAGCCAAGCTTTGCCAGTCTGTATTGGGATTTCCTTTTTACTACTGTTTCCTGTACTTTGAGATAAAGTAAAGAAAGACAAGATGCAAACACCAGTTAAACCAGCAGTTCTCAACCTGTAGGTCAAAGCCCCTTTGGGGGTCAAACAACCCTTTCACAGGAGTTACCTGAGACCATTGGAAAGCACAGATAGTTGCATCATAATTTATAACTAGTAAAATTACAGTTATGAAATAATAACAAAAAGATTGATGGTTGGAAGTCACCACAACATAAGAAAAGTGTATTGAAGGGTTACAGCATTAGGAAGGCTGAGAACCACTGGGTTAGATCCTTCTCACACCTCAACACTCAACCAGAATTCCAGCTCTTGACCTGCTGTTGTGCATACCAGAGAATTTCAGGGTTGAAGCACTTGGTATGTCGATGGCCAAATAAACACCAGAGTCCCCCAGTCTTGTTTCTGTTGCTATAACAGAATACTATGGATGGAGTAGCTTATAGAGTAAATGAATTTACCTCTTACTGTTCTGGAGGTTGGAGATTGCTGAGTTCCCAGAGCATGGTGCTGATGAGGGACATGCTGAACATCATAACATGTCAAGGAGCAAGTCAACAGGTGAGGCAGAGAGAGGGAGAGAGCTGGTCTAAATCACCCTGTTATCACCACCACCGCTGCCTGCTGCAACCAATCATGGTCTAAAACAACAGCATTGATCCATTTAACAGGCCGTGCATTCGTATCCTAACCACATTGTGAAGGCCTCACTTCTCAAGACCCTTACAAAGAGAAAGAAAATTTCAACAGGAGCTGGAAGGAGACGCTCAAAGCGTAGCAGAGGGTCTCGGCTGCAAGAACTATGGAGGAAACTATTGCTGTCATATCTCTGTGCAGGTTCCTAGAATAAACTGGATAGCTGAAGAGAAAACTGGATAGCTGAAGACCAGGAGTCAGTCTTGGATCTGAATGTAACTTCCCAATATGATCACACAACTTCTGCTCTTTACCCACAATTCAGTAGGTCACAGCGAACCACATTAGCAGAGAGATACACAAAAGGGCAACAGGACTTTTAACATGTTCTTCAAGGACAGGGGGCTTTTTGAGAAATCACTGGGCCTGTCAACACTGTTCAAAGCCCTGTACATATAACCTCTGCTTGATAGTCTCACATCCAATTGCAAGCCCTTTCATTTCTCATGCCTAGCTTTCCCAACCTCACTTTTCTAACCCCAATGTTTCTTTTGCCCTCTAGCACCTGCTCACACTGCATCTTTACAACTTCCACAATCTAGTTTTCATTTCCTGTAAAGCAGTTTCCAGACATGATTCTCACCCCTGCACCCACCAACAATACTTTTTCTCACCTCTTCATAACATCTGAGTGCTTTCAAGGGCCTGACAAGGGTGCTCTCAGTGTAGCCACCTACAGCCTCCAATTGCAGAATGCCCTGAAAGCATTTTTTTGGTTTTATACATACGTATTACATGTAGAACTTCCATATAGTCCATGAGTGAGTCATTTTTTTCCCTACCTGGTTCTCATGGTTTTTAACCTCTTCAATTTCAGAACCTTCAGACAACTCATGAGCTCAGTCTTCAAGAAAAGCCCCACTGCAGACATCATGCTCTCCAGAAAGTATCATATCTAAGAACACAGACAAAAGGAAGCTCTTTGCCCAAAGTTTTACCCATGACCTTTTGTCCTTCCGGCTGTTGAACTTGCGAGTTTATAATAAATGCATTCAACATAGAGAATTAATAATTTCTTGGAGACTCACCATTTTCCACTATTGTAGGGAATAATTTCTAAGTTGTCTTCTTTATGGCTTATGACTTCCATTCTCAATGTCTTTATCCTGTTTCAATCCTCAAATTATACAATACTATTGTAAATCAATTTGTGTAAATTGATACATGTATTTTATGAAGCAGTATCATGCAATGCCTTCTGACCCTAGCAGGGCCTTCCTAGGTCTTGCAATCCTTTGGTTCATTAATGTCCACTACCCTTTGGACCTTCAGAATTGCTTTCCCAAATCCTAGATACTCCTCCGGAGCACATAGCTTTTTAACTGGTCTTGATCCCTCAGTAAAGTAAATCTACTCTCCTACTCCAGCGTGACAATTCCTAACCTTTCTCCCTTTATCCTCAGCATCTCCATAGATATTTGGTTTTTATATTAAAAAAAATTTAACTCCCTGTAACTAATGTGCTAATTAAAAAGTCAATGAAACCCATTAACCTCAACAGATTTATTACTTATTCGAGGCATTTTTATTTACTCTGCTTAATTTTTACCATGACAAAATATCCATAAAATTTATCACAAAAAATCTGCATCTTAGTGATATTTGTATAGTCTTATGCAACCATCATCACCACAGTCCATTTCCAGAATGCATTCATCATATAAATGGAAATCCTATGTTTGTTCTATAGCTCCCATCGCTGGCAAGATGGGTCAGGGGGTAAAGTGCTTGGTGTGCAAGCATTAAGACCTAAGTTCACATGCTCAGCACCAAAATAAAGATGAGGAGTGACTGAATGCATGTCTCTATGCACAGCACTGTGGAGGTTTGGAAAGACAGGCAGATCCCAGGATTCGACAGCCAGCTAGAGCCCTTGACTTGAAATCAAGGTGGAAAGCAATCAAGGAAAACACCCCAATATCAACCTCTGTTCTCCACATGTACCCTCCCACATACATCCAACACACATGTACACATGAACTTACCTACACAAGAACAATAATAATAACTTTCTAAATCCCTTTCTATGTGGCAACCACTATTGTATGTTGTGTATTTATGCCTTTCCTTTTACTGAACAAAATGTATAAAACACCATTTTTATTTTAATAATTTCATATCTTATTGGTTTGCTTTGGTTAACAATACTTTTGGTAACCTTTACTTCAAGGATACTTTACAAATGTTAACTGATTGTACTTTTATATTTGTTCTAGGAGGAATATTTTTGAGACTTTAGATTGAAAAAGTTTTAAGTTGACTGAGTACATTTATCCATCCACATGAGTGCCGGCTGAGGCTTCAGGCTTTAGATGTCCATGGAGCTGGAATTACAGATGGTCGTGAGCTGCCTGATACAGATGCTGGCGACTGAATTTATCTCTTTTGCAAGAACAGAACATGCTCTTAGATGCTGAGCCGTTTCTCCAGCCCCAATGAACTTCTGTTTTTAAGAAATGACTCCAGTGAGTTAATTGTTCTGATTTGGAGCTTGTATATATACAATGGCATTCAGCTATAGTAAAACAAGGAGGAATTAATTCTCTTATCATAGTAAGTTTCAAAACAGCTACTCTTGGGAAATTTGGAAACAGAAGTAGTGTTTGGTGAAGGACTCTTTTGTGTAGATGGTTACCATTTCCTTGCAGAGTCCTCAGGGAAGGAGGGAGTGAGTAGTAAGACTCAGTACAGGCAATCTCTGAACTTCCATCGGCCTTAATCCTATTCTGAGTACCCCACCTTTATGACCTCGTCTGTATTTGACTATCTTCCAAAGTTCCAGCTGTTAATACTATCGGATTGGAGTTTAAGGCTTTGACATGTCGGAGGGGAGAGATCATTCAATCTGTTACCAACAAAGTTGAAAGGCACTGCTTCTGCTTCCTTTATTCAGTAGCTGTTTGCAGAATGATTAAATAACACCTGGATGCTAACACACTTCATCTTAGTATCAGCTCTGTGAAGTGAATACTACTATTGGCTTTCTTTTACAGATGAGAAACATGAACTACTTGAGGTTGGAGAAATTGCCAGTGATCATTCCATGGGGATGTATTGTAGCTGAACTTTTAGCCCTAATAGTCAGGATGCCTCTGTAGTTCAGCATGTAGAGCACATCCAGGCAAAGGGTTTCTTCCGTCTGATACCTCCAGGTCTCCCTTACAGAGGCATAGAATCAGTGGGTGTTCAGCTAGGATCTACATTCAAATGCCATCAATGACAAAACCAAGCAAACAAATGAAGAAAACCAACACAACAACAACAACACCCAGAAACTGAAGGCTGCAGTCAGATTCTGAAATGGTTTAAATAGAGAACTACAAACATGTCACTAATTATCTGGTGTGTTGGCTCCTGAGTCTAAGAAGCACTTCGAAGGTGAAAGGAGAAGGCTTGGAAATTCAATAGCTAGTTCTAGGTTAGCCTGGGTAGTAATAGTAATAATAATAATAATAAATAATAATAATAATTTCAAAGACTCAGTTTTACAATAGAGATAGATTCAGATAGCATGAAAATAGTTGTACAAATAGACTAATAGTTATATAAAGCCATAGTCCTTTATAGTTAAACTGGTGCTTGTGACGTCTGCGGCCTTTTATATTCAGGGCCCCCCTTCTGAGCTCAGAAAAAAAAACCCACGGCTCTCCTGTGTACTTTCCTTAGAGATAACAAAATGTGACCTGCCATACAGCTGGGTAGGGATGTTTCAGGAACCATACCGGGAGTTCCGGAGTTGGGAAGTTCCCGAGTTCAGAAAACAAAGAGGAGATTGCTACAGCATTCTAAAATAAACAGGGACCTAACCTTGGCAATGATTTTTCTCCTCACCCTCTTCACATGCCTCCCTGATTAAAAAAAAAAAAAACCACCAGCTGTGATTTATCACAAAAACAGCAGGCAAAAGCAATCATCCTAACGTGGGATAAGAGACAGTAGATGTATTTTTTAATAATGCGTTAATCTGAGACATGAACGGAATCTGCAACACTCAAAAGAGGAGAAGCTTCCATCTCCGCAAATCGCTGTAGTATCAAGTGGAATCCTAGGTGGCGTGGCACCCACGTGCACGTGCATCTAACGCGTGTGACTCACTACTCGTCCTGCGCACTGGGGACTCTGGAGTCTCATTACGCCCCCATGAGCCGTCACTTGTCCAGAGAAGCACGTCACTCCCTCTCCTTTGGGACTTTGGGGCAAAAAGCAAAAATCCCAGAGTCTAATCCTTGGGAGTGGAGCAGAGGGGAGGAGCGATGTCCTTTCCGGTTGTGGGGAAACACCCTGTGCTCCGGGAATTTCCCTGGCCCGAATCTCCGGAGTTTGGAGCATAAAAGGGACTCGCGGGAGCCTTAGAGCTCCAGATCACGACTCAGAGCCTCTAACCAGCTCCAGCACTCCAGACTCCAGCCACACTCCAATACAGCACCATGGTCTCAGCCACCCGCTCGCTTCTCTGTGCAGTGCTGCTGCTGGTGGCCACCAGCCGCCAGGCGACAGGTAGGTCTCGCCACTGCTATGGGGGGAAGAGGGACCTCCGGTGGGCGCAGCCGCCGACAGTCCGACAGTCCGGCAGTCCGACAGTCCGGCTGACCCAGTGTCTTCTCCCATAGCGGCACCTGTCAATGAGCTGCGCTGTCAGTGCCTGCAGACCGTGGCAGGGATTCACCTCAAGAACATACAGAGCTTGAAGGTGACGCCCCCAGGACCCCACTGCACCCAAACCGAAGTCATGTGAGTATCTCCCCGCGCAGCTTTTGCCATTTCCAGAGTCTCCCAAACCCTCCCGTCCCCCAGCTCATCCTAGTGGGACTTCCTCACGTGGGTCCATCCTTCTCTCTGCAGAGCCACACTCAAGGATGGTCGCGAGGTTTGCCTTGACCCTGAAGCCCCCTTGGTTCAGAAGATTGTCCAAAAGATGCTAAAGTGAGTTCTGACTTGTGTTTGTACTTGAGACAAGAGTCAAGGGTGGGAATACTGTCATCTGACCCCTGAACATTAATTCTATCAAGGAAAGGCTGTGTTTATCTGGAGGCTAGAAAATTGTGGTTATTATTTTGGTAATTGACCTTAATTTGAGACCGTTAATTGGTTCTGATGCCAGAGAACTGTGTCCTGCTTGGCCACCACCACAATCAAAACCTCTATGCAGATGGATGGTAGCAAAATGTGTCCCTAAAAGATGGAGTGGGGTCGGCCAGTAGCCTATAAAGTCCCTTCAGGGGCTGGAAAAAAATGGGATCCTTGACAAAGCATGCCCCTGAGCTTCCTTTGTCAGTGAGATTTCCCTGAGTTCGAGGCTTAGGTCTCTGAATATTACATAATTCTTGAACTGAAGCCACAGAGGAGATAATAGCAGCTGTATCACAGAGTTGTGTGTGAGAGAGGATTAAAGTCACACTTGTAAATTAACGCGTGGTGATGTAGGGGTTTTTTCCAAGCCAAGTGATTGACTCCACAGGAGCCCACACTACAGAAGTCTGGGTGCAGGTGTAGACGTGTAGAAGCCCCATCTAGAGCCTCAGGGACTGGGATTAGAGAAGAAAGGCTTTGATGACTATTGGTAACAAAGACTTTTTTTTTCTGATTGCAGGAGCACCCCCAAGTAATGGAGAAAGAAGACAGATTGCTCTGATGGCGCCTGTCTGGAAAACGCTGGCTTCTGACACTAGCTTAACACATTTCACACTTTCTTTTGAGGGTCCTATTTATTTATGTATTTATTTATTCCACAAAGTGTGTGGTTCTTATTTTACATTAATATTTAATGATGTGGATGTGTTTCATCGATGGTAGTTCAGTTGTGATTGTTCAGTTTAAAGATGGTAGGCTTAAAATATCTCATTAAACTAATATTTATTGGGAGAGCATTAAGTGTCAACCACTGTGCTAGAAGAGTGTTGGGCAGCAAGAAGCGCAGAGAGATGAGAGTCTATGCTCATGTGTTGTGTTAGAGTGAGGATATGTGTGACAGGCTATGTTTGTATGTTTTGGAAAAAATGTCAGTTATTTATTGAAAGTCATCTTTCATATTATATGGTCAACATTGATTTGTTGAAGCTTCCCTTGGACATTTTATGTCTAATTGGTAGGGCATAATGCCCTGTTATATTCTTTAACTAATGTTTCTCATTGTCTCAGGACAGAGAAGTTCAAAGGACTGTTACAAATGAAATAAAAAATAAAAGTTTTATTAAAAAAATAACATGGGTGCTTTTTGTTTTATTCTTCTTAACATGGCAATTTATAGATAATTTTGTACTTGTGCTGGCTGGAATTTCTTATGACTTGCTTACTTGGGGAGGAAGAATTGGTGCCCCTGAAAAACACATTCTATGCTCCCCCAGTGTTTGTGATAATTCTAGCTTTATATAAAACATTGATATTTTCGATACTGACTAAATTTCATTCAAAAGAATAGTTCCTTTAAAAAAATTTATTGTTGTTTAATTTTGAGAGAGAGATCATGCAATGCTGGCTCTGGACAGGATTGCAGTTATGCAGAGTGGCCAGACCTGGCTCTAAAATTTTTGACAAACTCCTGAAGTCTTATAAACATTTTAACATGCCTTTTAGTACGTAGGTCTTCCAAACTGTGCAATTATCTTTCCCTTTCAATGAGGTTGGTGGCTAGAGGTGAAAAAGTGGATTCTTTCTATGGACTTTAAAGCTCTGTGTTAATGAAATGCTAATAAAAGTAATGACTTATACAGGTAAGCACACACTGTGAGGTAAAATACATGGTTTAAGGAAGCAGAATGGCAGCTAATGAGATGTATGGTTCAGAATATACATGTTTTATCAGTGGTTAACATATTAAGGAAAATTGTATCAGGTAAGAATGTATATCACCATACCTAAGCAATGCGGAGAAAGAAAGGGGAAAGTTTAGACTTAAAAAAATATGAAAGGCAAATAAAATAGAATAAAAGAAATGACCTCAACCGTGTATGCAAAAACCTGGAGAAATAACCTGAGGAGTATTTGGGAAATCTTTCAGAAAAGTTGCTAAGGATCAGGCTTAATGTCTCAGCCCATGGCTCCCTGAGCTAGGCTGCTGACTTGCTTCCATAGAAAATCTGAAAAAAGCGATGCACTGGAGAAGTTTACAAGCCTCAGACCATACCAGGTGATCAACATGAATATCACCAGGCAGGGCTTTAGAATGACTGTGGTGCAGTCGCTGACAGAAGAGTGTGGGAAAGAGAACGGAACATCAGTCACACTGATACTCTTCCACACAATCCAGAATCCCAGTGAATGCAAGAGAGCAGCACACAGATTCGAATTTGAGGAACATTCCTCAAACTATCCAACATGCACACGCTTCAAAATTGTCCATCTGAGGGGAAACAAGACACAATCAAAAGCTTACACAGATCAGAGAAGACAGAGAGATATGAGACCCAGACACAATGCTTGTAGATTGAAATCCAGAATAGAAAAAAAAAGAAATGGATGGAATACTGGTGGAATTTGAATAAAGACTGAGTTTAGTGAACAACAGTACACTGGGATCAGTCTCTTGGTTTTGACAAATACACTATAACTATGTAGCATTGACAAATACACTATAACTATGAAGCATGTGGACAATATGAGACACAGAACAAATATTCGGACAGAGGAACTTTCCCCCACATAAATATTTTCTAATTCTAAAATTATTCTCAATTTAAATCTCAAGTTTTCAGCATGATTTTGGGAAATGTACAGTAAATAAAACAACTAGGTCATAGACTTTAGTAGACTTTAATGAAACTATAATAAAATTGCAACAAACTTAGATGGAACCAACAAATGACCCAATTTTAAAAATAGGATACAGAGCTGAACAGAGAGTTCACAACAGAGGGATCTCGAATGGCGGAGAAGCACCCGAAGAAATGTTCAAAGTCCTTAGTCGTCAGAGAAATGCAAATCAAAACGACCCTGAGATTCCACCTTACACAAATCAAAATGTCTAAGATCAAAAACTCAGGTGACAGCACATGCAGATGAGGATGTGGAGAAAGAGGAACATTCCTCCATTGCTGGTGGGATTGCAAACTGGTATAAGCATTCTGGAAATCAATCTGGTGATTCCTTAGAAAATTGGAAATAGATCTACCTGACAACCCAGCTATACAACTCTTGAGCATATACCCAAAGGATGCCTCACCATACCAGAGGGACACGTGCTCCACGATGTTCATAGCAGCCTTATTTGTGATAGCCAGAAGCTGAAAACAACCTAGATGTCCCACAATGGAAGAATAAATACAGAAAATGTGGTTCATTTACACAATGGAATACTATTCAGCTATTAAGAATGAGGGCATCAGGAGTTTAGCAGGCAAATGAATGGAACTAGAAAATAGCATCCTGAGTGAGTGTCCAAAAGGACATACATGGTATGTACTCATTAATAAGTAAATATAGCCAAAAAGTACAGAATACCTAAAATAGAAATCACAGAATTTAAGAACTTTAACATGAAGAAAGGCCAAGTGAGGCTGCTTGAATCCTACTTCGTAGAGGGAAGAAAATAATCACAGGAGGCAGAGAGAGGGGGTATTTGAGAAGGAGGAGGAAGGGGAGGGGAAAAGGGAAACAGGATCAGGTATGGTGGGGGAGAGAAGCCCAGAGGGCCAGCAGAATGAATGGAAATATGCAGCCTCAAGATGGGCGATGAAAAGAACCTCTAGAAAGTACCAGAGACCTGGGAGGTGACTCTCAGGACTCAATGGGAGTGACCTTAGATGAAATGCCCAACAGCGGGGAGAGGGAACTCAAAGAGTCCACCCCCAGTAGACAGACAGGGCATCAAGTGGAGGGATGCTGTTACCAACCCACAGCCAAAATTTCTGACCCAGAAGAGTTCCTGTCTAAAAGAACTGCAGGAACAAAAATGGAGAAGAGACTGAGGGAAAGATGTTCCAGTGACTGGCCTAATTGGGGATCCACCTCATAGGGAGACACCAAGGCCTAACACTATTGCTAATACTATGGTGTGCTAACAAACAGGACCCTAGCAAGGCTGTCGTCTGAAAGGGCCAACCAGCACCTGACTGATACAGACAAGGATAATTACATACAACCATTAGACTGAAGTTGGGGATCCTATGGTTGAATTAGGGAAAGAACTGAAGAAGCAGAGGAGGAGGGAGACCCCATAGGAAGACCAGCAGTCTCAACTGACCTGGACCCCTGAGAGCTCTCAGACACTGAGTCATCAACCAGACAGCATACACTAGCTGGTTTGAGGACCCCAACACATACAGCAGAGGACTGCCTGGTCTGGCCTTTGTGGGAGAAGATGTGCATAATTCTTGAGAGACTTGAGGCCCCAGGAAGAGAGGAGGCCTGGTGGTAGGGGGGTCCTCCCTGCTGATAGGATGAGAAACTATTGGAGGGATAACTGAGAGGAGGGGGCAAAGGCTGGATTGTAAATAATAAAAACAAAAAGATCCCCCCAAAATGCCAAAGATTGGTTATGAAGATAAGAAAATCTATGCTGCCTGAATACATTTCTTAAGTATTTGACTCTAAGTAACTTAAAATGAAAATAAATAAAAATGTCTCCCATCAAACAAAACCTACCTGAAAGGAGCTCAATATACATCACCAGTTACTAATATATTATTGATACATTTATGAACAACTGACATATTAGTGAATGTACACATAGAAACACACAATCATGAGAGAATAAAGTCTAATTCAAAATATAAAGGGGGCAATTATAGAAGAGACAAAGTAATGTTTAAATTTTACAAGTAACATTAAAATACATAAAGCAAGTTGGAGAGACTAACAAAAGCAGTAGAAAAATCAGAATCCATAGTTAAAGAAGACTTTTTGTACCTGGTGTGACAGTGGTACATACCTATAATCTCTGTGCTTAAAGTGTCTGCAGTAAAAGACTTGTCCTGGCTACATAATGATTTAGAAGTCGTCACAGACTACATGAAGCTGTGTATTTAAAAAAAAAAAGATTAAAGTTGTCACTGTGTGATTCATGGTGTAGGGTTCATACCTACCATGAATGATATCCATATATTTTATCTGTATAGCCACTGTGTTAACTTCCCATAAACAAAGATTCTAATTTTATCTTTTCCTCAATGCTTAATAGGGAAGGTAGTGAGAGATTGCCAACAGTATGGAAAAGTTGAAAAATATAACTGAGTCGGGCTTGATTGACCTCTCTAGATAGCTTGTCTGTGACTGCATAAATCACAGTGGGCGCTGTTGTTGTTTTGTTTGTTATTTGTTGTTTTGTTTTTACAGTGCACAGGAAACTTTTTCTACAGGAGGCTTTATACTGGCCTTAAAGAATGTATCAAACAAGGAAAATGTTGAAATTCTACACAAACACACCCTGGTCATTACTTTTTATAATGTTGTTGCCTTTCTTGTTGAAATAGATGTGCTCATACACTGTGCATGCTTGCTGTGGTTAATAACTCATCCCTCAGCTTCCTAAATCTGCTTTCACAATGCCAGAGTCATCTTGCTTTTTCATATGCAGCATAAATATCTAGTGTGATAAAAATATTACCATGGAGACACATCCTCATTCCTTATGTTTATTTTAGATGTAGTTTTGTCAATTTTGGAGTTCCCATATTTCTTAGGTTGCATTACATTCATGTCATGCAATTTAATTACGAGATACTACTTCCACAAAAGGCTCTATTGTTTTTTAAGGGAACGGAAACACATAGTTTTGTATTAAGAGTAACTTTGTGACAAAGTCTTGGAATACATTCCAGATTTAATATATTAAGTTAGTATTAGTTATTGCTTAGTATTAATTAAAGTAAATTTTAAAAATATTTATTGAAAGCATAAAACATTATTAGTATAATAATAATAATAATAATAATAATAATAATAATAATCACAGACTAGCTGTATTAGTGGATAGAATTACTCTACATGGAAAAGAATTCTTCCTTTTCTGTTTTACCTTTTTCCTATTTTACAAATATGTCACTCCTCTGATATGTTATATCTAATAAATGCTTTGGATTTTAATATTCATTATCACCTTCTTCTGTTATGTAATTTGAACAATGGCAATCTCCCCGTCATCTCACCATCCTCAGGATAGACAGTGGGTAAACTTTACCATGTGACATTATGCACAGTGGCCGTGGAAACAGCTTTATGTGAGTAGCAGCTTCCCAATGGAAGCAACATCCGGAGGAATTGATAAGGTTTTAAGGGTCACAGCGCCCCTCTTCTTGCACACAGGCTAAGAAGATCAAGAATCTTGGGCAGACTGGGTCTCTAAGGAGGCTATGACTTGGGGGGGGGGAGGTAAAAAAAACCCACAAAACAAAAAGCTCTCTCCACTTTTTTCAAGACATGGCCTCCTAAGAGACACTTGTAAGTGTCCCAGTGGAGCAAACAGAAGGATAAACTGTGTGATGGCAGACAACAAAGGATGCTAGTTAACTCTCCACGGACAGCTCTGATGAACTCAGGTACCACGTCCTCAAGACTGAAAAGAGAAGGGAAAAGTACTAAACATCTGTCAATAGGGAAGTAAAATATTTTCCAGTTTGTTTTATTGGGAAGAAAGGAAGTATGGGATGAAGTGAAACCCTTAATGAAACCCTTGTGACCTTTTCTGGAGGAGCAACTATGGAATTTTATAGGAGACAGTGACATTTGCAGGTAATTTAAAGAAAGCTGTAATGAGAAAATTGTGTGTGTGTGTGTGTGTGTGTGTGTGTGTGTGTGTGTGTAAGAATGAATTATGGGTTTCAGCTCTTCTCTTCATTTTGTTATTGATTATTCCATATTTAACATACTTTTTCCTGCAACAACAGAACACATCAAAATAAGTGAATAATTGATAGAATTATGAATATGTTACTTATCAGTCTCGAAAATCAAAGTATCTCATTTACTTACAAGCCAAAATACCATTGAGTTTTGTTTTAAAAGATTGAATTTTTAGCATTATACGTCCAAAGAAAAGCTAGAAAACATTAAAAACAGGCATGCCTCGGGAAGTTCAGCTTTGTGACAAGAAAAGGTACTTTAGGAGAAAGTCTTGGGCACATTGATTGCTGAGTCCTGGTCAAAACTCTCAATGAATTCGGGACATGGTTCATGTAGGATCTTGATCTCTGTAGTCTGAATTCATAAAGGACCCAGAGGAAGGAACTAGACTTTGAACTTTTGCTGCCCCAGTTCGCCTATGCTCCTTTTAAACAAGTCTTTGCTTGCTCTGTCCTCTTCCTGCAGAAGGTTCCCTGCCTCTCAGTTATCTCCTTTCCCTGGAAATCTTTAACACTGTCATAGCCTAGGGCCCTCTAGGGTAAGCATGTCTGACTGAGCTCACAAAGCCACAGAGGGAGCTGGATTAAGTGCAGCTTTTCTCCAAATACCTTCTTTGAGTGTCTCACCTAGCTCATCACAACATCTGTTGGGTTTTTGTGTCTTCTGCTTCGGGTATGTATCTTCTTGATTGCAAGGAGAGGTCAAGGGTCATAGACTCTCCTAACTCTCTAGGTGTCTGAGGCACCTAACTGCATTCTTACATTATAAATCTAGAGAGCTTATATTGAAAATGCTAAGAGAAAGGGAGAAAAGAAGTTTAAAATCCAAACTGAAATGTCCCTCTCGATAGAGAATCTATCAATAAGTGGAATCAATAGTGCACAAGTCCAGGTGAAGTGGACTGAACGAAAAAGAGAATCATTTCGTCTTTCTCTGACACCAAAAGCCAGGTGAGAGTGGGTGAAAAGCAGAATTTCCAAGTTCAAAGCTTGTACCTGGTGACTGTTCTCACTCTCTCAGGATAGGTGGCTTTTCTCTCTACTGGCTCAGCTTCAAGCAGCCTCTCCCAGGCCCTGGCAGAACTCCAAGGTTCTCAGTTGCCAGCTGCAACCCAGCAGGAAGTAAGGACCTGTTTTTTTTTTTTCTTTTTTAAATCATTTCCTGACAGAAAGGACTAGAGGGAATTTTTTTCTGACTTGGACATGATTATGTCATTTGTCTGCTGACCGACTTACCAAGTCCTCTACAATGTTTAGGCTCAGGCACAAAGGACTGGCAAATGCTCTGTAGGTTTGTCAGCTTATTCCCAGAGCTGTGCCATAGATCACTTGTCTTGAACCAAGACTGGGAAAAAAGAGAGATAGCAGGGACTGTAGTCCTGCTTTCCAAAGGGAAGTTAGGACTCTGTCATCAAAGGTCAACAGGAAAATGCTTAAATCAGGCATAAGAGACAAGCATAGTAGAGATATACTCGTGGATGTTTTGGATTGAATGAGTTGAGAGGTCTAGGAATGTTTTAGCCATTTATTTTTATTATATGCAGGTGAGTGCTTACCTAAATGTACATACAGGTACCACATGCACGGCTGGTACCCACAAAGGCCAGTTCTAGGGTATTGGATTCCTTAGAACTAGTGTTACAGAGTCAGTTGACACGTGGGTGTTAGAAAGCAAACCCAAATCCTCTGAATGAGCAGCAAGCGCTCTTAACTGCTGAGTCACCTTTCCATCCCTGAGTCGAGGGGTTTAATGCATCATAATGATGTCATTATTGTTCCCTCAGCCAGATTCATTCATAATTCAGGAAGCATTAACTAACTGCAAGAGGGCTGGCAGTTGAGACATCTTGATTCCTGGTGGCAAGTGGGAAAAAGCAGCATCGACCACTAGACTATCCCTCCAGCTTCATCTGTGCTCAGGATGTTCACAGCTCTGGACTTAAAAGATCTTTCATGTGGTCCTCATTAAAATGGAAATACATAATAAATATGATAAAACATGAAGGAATAATAAATCAATGTTTACTGATGGCTCCATTCTTTTCAAATTGATGTTAGTGTGACTTTAAAGTCTGGGCATAGCTTCAGGCAGGAATCTGACATTAGGCTAGAACAAAGAAGTAATTTCAGGCAGGTATCTAAATTTTAGGCTAGAACAAGGAAATAGGCTTCAAACATGAAAATGAATTTGGCCTAGGACAGGGAAGTTGGCTCAGATACTTTGGTCATCCTGATAAGCCTTTAGAAACAGTGATCACAGGAGTGTTCACGTAATTGGATTTAATGCCTTGCTTGTTCTTTGACTATTTGTGTTTATTGTGTTGCTTGTTCCTTGACTATTTGCATCTATTGTATTGCTAGACCCTCAACCTAGAACTGACCTTAATACATGCTTGTAATCAAAATGGTATAAAAACAAAAAGAAGGAGGGGGGATGGGATAGGGGGTTCTAGGGAGGGGAAATGGGGGAAGGAGATGACATCTGAAATGTAAATAAATAAAATATTCAAAAAAGGAGGGACCTGGGCATAGAATTTGTCATTTTATTCATACAAAATGTAATTGACCTGAGTTAGTACTTAAAACTTTCAGAAAGAATTGAATTATTTTAGTATAATGCCATTTCTCTTTAAAGTTTCAAAAACAGCAAATCAAAGGTTGTTAGGTACTGGCTATCAAGATGGATATTAAAATGCAAGTATTCCATTTTGTAAGCAATTGTTGTTTTACTCTGCAGTTGCTGTTATATATTTAGCAATTACTTTTGGAAACATTTTATGCTTTGGAGACTACTGTAGGCACCTGGCACTTTATTCTATCCTCTCTGAGTATTTCCTTATGTCAACATATCAGATTGCATCTGGAAGTCCCTACAGCAGATATTTCCTGTTTTCTACTATCATAAAGAGAGTAACAGGTTGACCAGCATCCTGAAGGCAAATATTTCAGTTATTAAAGCCTGAATAAAGTGGTCAAATTAAATCCACAAAGTCTTATCTAGGCAGATAAAACCTAAATAAAATGCCTATGAATAAAATGCCTCTTAGCAACTCCAATTTCCACCAGCTTCAATTTTGAAGAGTAGGTATATTTATTTGGGTAGGGGGAAGAAGGACAAAGCATACATATTTGTTAAATTAAATGCACCACGTTTATTCTACAAATGTAACGTCTTACTGTGAGTACAACACCCAGAGACTTTATGCAACTTCACCAGTTTTAAACATTAGAAAAGCTGACGTTGAGTCATGAAATACAAACATTAAAAAAATAATAACAATTCTCCCAAACCTATGAATCACTTATCTCAGAAAACATCTAATTAGTTTTAAATTTTCCTAACAACTGAGATGACTATGCTTACTTTCATTAATATTTTGTAGTTTTAGTCACTAAAACTAATTAAACTAGGTAAGAGAATCATCTAAATTCATTTTTCCCTTGAGACAGAGCTTTATCATGCAGCCCCATCACCTGGAGCTCACAGAGATCTGCAAGCCTCTGACTTCAGAGTGCTGGGACTAAAGGTGTGTGCCATCAATCTCTGCTCCAAATTATTTCCCAAGAGAGAAAAAATTAATAGACAATTATCTTGTTTTTCAAGAATTATTTGTGTGTGTGTGTGTGTGTGTGTGTGTGTGTGTGTGTGTGTGTAAAGATTTTATACTCAGGCGACTCTTGTTTTAGTAATGTGGAGGCAAAAGCAAATTTTGTTTTATTTTTTAATTTTATCATTTAATATACGCTGAACTTTTACAAGCATTAGCGTTTATTCATCTTAACATTTTGAGATAGTTACTAGCACTTGGGTGCGTTTCAAAGATAAGAAACTAGCACAGGGGTCGCAGGGGTGAGTCTATGTCCCAGTACCTGATGGCACATTTCCTATCTGGCAGCTCTGAGTATCCACCTGCCTCTCGATCGATGCCTTTCACATACTTCTCCGTAAAACGACCACATGGCTCTCAGAGAGCTGTACCCAACTCACAACTATCTAAAACTTGCCTGTTACCTGACCAAAAATCAAAACCCAGGGTGAGAAAATAAAAAGAGACTGTGAAAGACAAAGGCTAGAGTTGAGCGTTACAATAGCTTATCACTAGAGGAAAAAAAAAACGAGATTTGTCTCGATAACGGGATTGGAGAGAGTGAGAAAGGGAGAGAGAGGGCGAGGGTGAGGGGGAAATGGAGAGGGAGGGAGGAAGGGAAGGGAGGGAGAGAGATAAGGAGCGGAGGGGGGAAAGGGAGAGAGAGAGGGGGGGAAGGGGGGAGAGAGAGATAGAGAGATTGTAATCTAACATTTAGATATTTCACAGGTACAGGTGCATGTGAAGGGAGCTACCTCCTCTAGATGTTAGCGCTGACTGGCGACTGACTGACTGGCTCTTTCCCTGAAGAGCCCTTGCCTTCCCCCAGCTGGAGACCACTGGGAGACCACCAAGTCTCTGTTTCCTGAATTCATGAAAATCTCTTACACCCCATGTGGTGCTCACCGGCACATTGGAGCCTCGGAAGTTCCAGAATTTCATAGAGGAAGTTATATGAGATTACAACACTTTGTTCTAGGTTAAACATGAATTAAGCTTTTGACACATCTTTTCCCCAAGAGCCTGGTCGAAGGATATGACACAAAATGTGATTGACTCGTGCTCGGTACACAGCAGGAACAAAGGAATCTTGTGTACAGCTTGGGATGACTGTATTTCAACAGTGTACTTACGCAGATATAAATAAATCTTCATCTAGAATTATCTATGAGTATGTAACTAACAGAGAAGCATCCCCTTTCCCCACGCACGCGCGAACACACACACCTTAATTTCTCCAGTCCTAATGACTAAAGTTCCCCAAACTGTTAAATCTCCACTGATGACATCACTCAGTGACCACTGTCCTCTAGCAGGTGGTCACTTCAGCGCAGACATCACTTCCTTCCTCTTGAGAGTTTGGGGAAGGGCATCCCAAGGTCCCCATAGTGAAAGGGCAGGGCAGTAGGATGAGGCTGGCAGCTCACGCGCGCGTGTGTCCCCAACCCACTCAGCTCGGGGGCGGGGCGCTGTCTTTCTTCCTGATGCGAGGACCCTGAATTCAGGGAATTTCCCTGGTCTCCGGGCTTTTCCAGGCACCACGCATAAAAGGAGCTCCCCGGACCTCAGAGCCCCAGACTGCACCTCAGTGCCTCCAGCAAGCTCCCTCCTGTGCTCCAGACTACAACCACACCTTAGCCAAGCGTTATGGCCCCTCCCACCTGCCGGCTCCTCGGTGCTGCACTGGTTCTGCTGCTGCTGCTGGCCACCAACCAGCAGGCTACAGGTGGGATCCGAGGCTGATACTCCTATGGAAGCCTCAGGTGGGCGCAGCCATCCCCAGCCCCTCTGACCCAGTATTTTCTCCTACAGGAGCTGTTGTGGCCACTGAGCTGCGCTGTCAGTGCCTAAAGACAATTTCAAGGATTGACTTCAAGAACATCCAGAGCTTGACAGTGACGCCCCCCGGACCCCACTGCACCCAGACAGAAGTCATGTGAGTGTCTTCCTGGGTAGCTTCTGCCATGGCCAGACTTGCTTGGAACCTCCGGTTGCCCCAGTGAGACCTCATGACTTATAATGATCCCCACATCTCTCTACAGAGCCACTCTCAAGGATGGTCAAGAAGTTTGCCTCAATCCGGAAGCCCCCTTGGTTCGGAAGATCATCCAAAAGATACTGAACAAGTGAGTCGTGGTTTGTGCTTTGTGCTTTCACTTGACTGAAGAGTTGGTCAGAGTCCTGGCATCCATTTCTGAAAATCACAGCAGGGAAAAGTCAAGGTTAACTCCAGTTCGGGAACCTGGATTATTATCTTCAGTGTTAACTTTGTCTTGTGATCATCAGTTTGAATTGATAGAAGAAGGATACATATGACCTGATTCTATTATGTACACTCAAAAGTCCTTCGAAAATGGATGGTCACTGTGTGTCCTTAAGAATTAAGTAGAACAGACTATTGCTGTTGTAAAGTCTGTTGTCTATTAAGATTCAATAATTTTTCAATTCTGTTCTTTCCATGTCTCTGAACTATAAAGTCTAAACTCCTGGTTTTGGTCAAGGTGAGCCTTTAAGGCTTCCAGGTGAAGAGCTGGGGCTTGCAGTGAGACCACTTGAAATTCAGGTGTAGGCTCTCCCTCTTACCCTGTCTGAGTTAAGTGAAACAGTGATAGGTACTGTTCTTGTTTACAGTCTATGGGAAGTCATGCCTTGACATTTTTATTCTTGGTATCATTTGAAAAGTTTGAAGCTAGTACAACTGTAACCTCAGCTGGACTATTCTAGTTTCAAAGCACCCAGAATATTTATTGCTAGAAAGCACAGCCACGACTTAGGTAACAGGCCTGGTCGGGGCTAGAGATGATTGCGTTTGGAGAATAAAACAGGGTCCAGGATAAAGTCAAAATAAATCAGCCTTTAAAACACCCACTAACAGCAACCATTTTTCTCATCGCAGAGGCAAGACTAACTGACCTGGAAAGGAGTGTGGGCTGCTGGACCTCAACGGGAAGAACCAAAGAGAAAAGCATCCAACAGCACCCGGAAGCCTGAATTGTACCTGATGTGCCTTGCTGTCTGAGAGTTTATCTATTTATTTATCTATGTATTTATTTATTTATTTCCAATGCCCAGATGTTGTGTTTATTATAATATTTAAAGATATGCATTTGCTAATTCACTGTAATATCTTAAAAGGTCAATTTAATATGTTAGAATTTATTTTAATAATGTTCAAAGTGTTCAATTAAAGTTGTTTTACTTATGTAGTCAGAAGGTGATGCATTTTTAAATCTATTTATTCATTAGATTCTGGGGAGAGGAGGGTGAGTTGGGCACTAGCTACATCACACTCACACTGTGCTAGAGACTGGGGATAAGGGGTGGGGGAGACAATCAGATGCAGTCAGATGGCTTTCAAGGCAGGACTGTGTGTGCCCACATCACATTTTATAAGCACTGAGAAGAGTAGAACAGCTGTTATTTAGGTTTCTGTATTTTTACACTATGAGCACAACATTTCTGATGCTGAATTTTCAATGTTGTGAGTATCCCTTGGACATTTTATGTCTTCATTGTAAGGCACAGTGCCTTGCTTAGCAATTGCTTTGTCATGCTTTCTCATGTCTTGAAGTAGAGACATTTATTTATTCATGTACTTTTACAAATACAAAAATTAAAAACTTTTATTAAAAAAAATTCTGTGCTTAAGTTTGTTTTGTACATCTCAACACTTCGTTCTTCCATTGTTACCAAAGGTGCTAGGAATCTACCTTTCCCTCAGGAAAACTGCTTGCTGGAGACTCCCTTGTTTCTGTCAAGAAGGCACATTTGATGCCTTTTCAAAGACTGTGCAGGATTTCTCTGTGAAAGAATCCCTCTTTAACATATTTTTCCACTAGAAACAGCGTGAGGTCCAACACTAGCATAATAGTTTGTGGAACTTTTAAAAAGTGTTTTTAAAACTCTCATTTAAATTATTTTCCTAAGCTTTTTTCTTTCTTTTTTATAAACGTGTCTTGCTTTCCCCTCCTAATAAAGTTGATTTGGAGCTGCAGTAATGTGGCGAGTCCTTCTGCAGAACTCAATTTGTGCAATGAAGATGATGCTTAGAAAACACGAGAGACTGAGGACTGTGTCAGGAAAAGACCACTGTGAAGGGTTTCTCCTGACCTTCAGGGAGAAATGGTTTAATTTCCCAAAATGCAATGCTTTTCTAATGTCGCTAAGTTTGAATGCTCTCTGAGCATGTCGGTTTTAATGTAAGCTTCCCAGATGGACAGTTGTACACAGAACCTCCAGGACAGAAATAAAGATTGACATATGAGGCAGGGATTGCTGAGCTGTGGAAATACCCTTCAGATCTGAGCAGGAAGAAAGGGTGTGTATGTGGAGAAATAGACAGAGAGAGAGAGAGAGAGAGAGAGAGAGAGAGAGAGAGAGGCAGAGAGAGAGACAGAGAGACAGAGAGACAGAGACAGAGACAGGAGACAAGGGCAGAGAGATACAGAGACAGAGAGATACAGAGACAGACAGACAGACAGAGACAGAGACAGAGACAGAAAGAGACAGAGGTGATTCACTGGGTCCTGTCCCTGGGCTATCAATATCAATTTCAATGCTGGCTTGATGAGGTACAGCACTGAGGTCAGTGGTTGCATGTGGTCTGCCACTCATTAATAGTATGACTCCTTATGCTCTTTCAGACACCCTTAATCACCCCCTCATTCTTCTGCATTTATCTCCCTGGACAGGGTATCTCCACGTAGGCCTGCTTGGCCTGGAACTTGCTATGTAGACTGTGCTGGCCTCAAACTCTCAGAGATCCACCTGTCTCTGCCTGAAGCAGTTGTTTTATACTTTCATACCTTGTTATCTTTGTGATGTTGAGAACCTTAGGTATGATCAACAGCATTCCATAGTAGCTCTATGCTAAATGAATATTAATTATTATATTAGTGATAATTAGACTTTGGTGAATTCTCCATGATCATTTTTCTTCATGTTGAGTTTTTAGTTCAATACTGGGGGCCTGTTACACTGTTTTAAATACTCACTAGTACTAGGCAATGTGACTGTCATCAGCTTCATTCAGTCTTGTTGTATTTGTCTCACACAGCTGAAACTTGTGTGAATGAGTATAGTGTCAGCATACTGAAGCCTATGGCTTTTTCCCCTTTCCTGTTTATTGAAAATGTCCAATGGATGCTTGGAAGCCTTTAATGTAGCTGAAAAGAAGTTAAAAAAATTGGAAAACACTAGGCTAAAACAAAGTTTTCTGACAGTGTTTTCTGAATAGGAATGCTTGTGAACTACCTAAAGAGGAACACAGACTGCAGGAGAGAGAGGAGAGGGTCTGGTGGAGACCATTAGTAAGATGTGACTAAGAAAGCACAGGGTTAATCTGAAGGTGAATGAACATCTATTGTGTGTTAGCTAGCTTCTTACTGGTGTGATAAAACACCCGACAGACAAACACAACTTGGGGTTTATTCTGCCTTGCAGTGGGGCTGTCAGGGAGCTTGAGGGAGTTCTGCATGCTTTACACACAGTCAGGCATCAAAGAGTAACTGACTAATACCGCAGTCCACATGCCTTCTCCCTTTCCCAAGCCCTTTTTAATAGGTTGCTCCCATGGAATGTTGCTGCCCATGCTGAGGGTGGGTTTCTCTGTTTCTTTGTAATTCCATAGTAATATGAATGCAAAAAAATGTAAAATACAGGCCATAGGAAAGTCTCCTTTTATATTTATAGTACTAAGGCCTCTATAAAGCATTTACATGTTCACATGTATATTATATTCATGCGTATATACAATATGTACAGTTCTAGGAAAAAACCCAAAACTAACAGCCATGCATACTCCCACTACCAAGTCACAGAACTTTACCAGGATTCCTATTCCATTCTGTACCCTCCCAAGGCTCAGCTCCTCTCTCCCTGACTGTCGAACTTCCTCCTTGAATTCAACGTTGTCTTATGTGTGCCACTAAGGTTAACCTATCATTGGACTTTCAAACAATTCTCTAGTCTTATCTTTGAACTTTAGATGCATGAGATGATGCTTTGTAGACAAGCCTTGATTGTAACGTTTGGTCACATGTATGTGCACTTCGCACAAAGACAACTCATTTTGTAGAATTTCATATCAGCATTTGTTTGGTTCTCCGAGGGCTAGAAATTTTAGTTGCTTATAGTTTTGCTATTAGGAATAGTGCGAATTCAAATTTTTTGTACTAGTTTTGTTATGTTTATAATAGAGACCCAAAAATATACATATAAAAATGGAATTACTAGCTATGAGGTACTATTCATCAAGTTATCTTTAAGTAATGAAGTATGAGCAAGTAATACTAAAAACTATTTTCAAAATGATTGTGATGGTTGGGCCAAAACCAATTCATGAACGGTCCTCTTGTGACAAAAGGAACTCATGAGCGTTCCTTGTCTGCCACCTGCTGGTCATTGTCAGATTCAACACTGTCAGACAGTTGACCACTTAACTGCATAACAGTAGTTACTGGTCTCTGTCTTTTTCTCCTTATTACAAATGCACTTTGTACTAAGGATATGTGAATATAGTTTCACATAGTTATGAAAATTTTGAACAGAAATTTAGAATTAAATTATTTTTAATTTATAGATTAGTTTAAAGAGAGATCGTGAATCTTTTAAAATATTCTATCAATTTATAATATTCATATAGTCTGTGAAATAAGATCTTTAAATTCTTTAAATAACATTCAAAAGATTTTCTTCTTGCATATTTCCTCTCAAACCTGTGTCTGTAAACTTCTGTGGCTTTTGTCTGAATGTTGTACATAGTATCTTTCAGACTGCACTCCCTGATGCTTGAAGTGTAATTTTTATATCATTGGTATTGTAATGATATATTCATATGCTACTTTGAATTTTCTTGATAGAAAGTCATGGCATATGTCAGTAATGGCAGTTTTTCATTCACAGTCAGTTGTACCTTTATCTGGCCTTCCTGGGCTGCTGAGATGTTCAGGTGCAGTCCATCTTTGAATGCAGGTAGTTATGGCAAGTACATTGTTTAGTTCTCAACAACCCTCCTAAACATTCCACCCCTAAGTATGTAATTATAAGCACATAATTTGAAAATAGTGTATTGTTTTCTTTTATAGTATGAATTAATGCCAACTTGCATTGTTCTTATTGTTATTTATTATTGGTATTATTGTTGTTTCTATTTATTATTATTATTATAATTATTTTATTATTATTAATCACCATCATAATAATCATCATTATTTTTTTTTACTTCTAGTTCATTGATGGCCAAATCTACACCCAATGAGCTTCATGAGCCCTGGGGGTTTTGTGTAGAACTTTGTGCTTTGAGAAGAGTAGTTAAAATTTCTGAACTAATTTTTAATAAACATTAAAAAAGGAAAACAAGCATCTCTATTTATGGTTTGGACTATCAATTCTGTTACTCTCCTGTCAGAAGCCATTTGGATGGGCTAAAGCTAGCTGGTGGCCTTCCTGGATATGACCCACCCCCACTGTTTTTGTCATGGTCTGTGACAAGTAAGCTCTGAGAGGTAAGGTCCCAAAGAGACTTCATCTCAGGATTGCTTCTTGCAGCTGATATGCCTTTTCTGTCATTACTAAATTAATATAATAATCCCTGTGCATTAGCCTACCCTATTGAGTGGATTTCCTGAAGATCAACATAAAGATAAATTTTCATTAATTAATACTGTTTAGGTTAATTAATGACTATAGAATTTCTGATTTGATTCAAATAATCTTAGGAAAAAAGTTTTAAGAAGTGGTTTTAGTAGTTTTACTAGAAAGATGTTATAAAGTTATAATAAAAAATAGAATGTGTGTACTCTTCATAATAGTAAGTAAACAATATATAATGAGAAATGCAAAGAGTTTTCATAATTAAGCTAAAAAGATAAATAGGCTTGAAACAAATTTATGTTCAAGGAAGAACATTTAGGTCTGTGGATGAAGCCACAGGTGTGCAGTGTGATAAAACAAGGTCATGTAAAAACTGTTGTTTTGAATTTATAATGAGTTTACAGAATGAATTACGGGTTTGAGCTTGTTATTGGTATCCTGTTACTCCACTTTTATGTAACATTTTATCTACGAGGTAATTCTTTCTAACATAGAGAACATTTTGTATTAAGGATATGAAAGGCTGAAAGCAACAAAAAAAAAGGGGGTGAAGCCATTTTCCATCTCACCCCTTGTGTACATACATGTCTGTGTGAGTGACACCTTTCCTTTCATTTTTCTCTCTGGTTTAAAAAAAAAAAAGTTAAGGAGCTCACTGACTGAAAGAGACTTTTGGTTGACTTGCCAGAAAAAAAAGGAGTACTAACAATAAATCCTGTACAGAATTTTCCGTTGCTATACAGCACATGTTAGTCACCAGAGAACTGTATAGTAAATGTATAAAGTAAATAAGAGTTATGTTTTCCAGAGCTTAATGAAGTACAGAATAGTTAGAGAATTAAAGGCCAGAGATCATCGATCCTTTGAAGTGTATCCTTTGCTGTGTTCCACTTCAGGCAGGCTCCTGACACTCTTCAATAATAACTGAGGTACCATTAAGAGTATAAAATGAACAAACAAAAACAAAACAGAGAGTAGAAAAGGACTGTCAGAGACAATGCTAAATAATATGTAGCAAAAATTTAGTGACAGCAACTTTGATTGCTGTGTAAGCTGCCAAACCTAGCATATAACTTTCTATATAGTAACACATAGTTGCTGAACCGTTCATTACGTAACAGTTCATTAAGATAGTATGTTCCTATCTTAAAGTGGTATTAGTGAGAGATAATAATGACAGAAATGCTATTAGAACATTGTATCAAAAATATGCAGTTAATGCAACACCTGAAGCAAATTTATTTTGAACATAAAAATAGTCATTAAAACAATAAATAATACAAAGTTACTTTGAAATTTTATTTTATTTTTTAATTTATTTTTATTGGATACTTTATTTACATTTCAGATGCCATCCCCTTTTCCCATTTTTCCTCCCTAGAAAACCCCTATCTCCTTTCTCCTTTTTGCTTTTATACAATTTTTTTTAATGTTAACCAAAGGCTTTATAAGTTTGGTAATGCTCAATATCAATCAGAAGGATTGATAACAATACCCAACCTAGATATATCAACTATCTTTCACTGGAGGAGACATGTGAACATCTGCCTCCATATCTGTCTCCCCTCTCTCTTTCTCTCTCTCATCACCTAGCTCCTCCTTTCCTTCACCTCCTCTCCTTACTCCTCCTCCTCTCCTTACTCCTCCTCTTTCTCTCTGGACTCCCCCCACCTTAGCTTCGCCTACATATCACACTTCCTGTTAAAATCAAACTTTTCTCTCAAAATACAGTTAGAGCATAACTATACCAATTTATGTCAGTAAGGTGCAAGATAGACCTAATATCCAGTCCATCGCTTTGTTGACTAAGCAGAACCTCTGTCATCTCTCCTAACTAAAAGACTTAGTTCTGAACCTGGCTTTTTTTTTTTTCTTGGCTTTAGAATGAATGTCAGCTGAAAACTATCCTCTCAAATCTTTTTTCTCAAAGTAAATAGCAAGGATTGGCTATGAGACTGACGAAATCCAGAATGACTGACTGAGTTAACTGAAATTATGGGAAGCACAAAGCATAGCTTCTAAAACTTAGCCAATTTATAGAGACCGCTGAACACTTGGACAGTCCCTATACTACAGAATGTTGGAGCATCCGATCTTCAGCCTTCTGGCCCAGGATTATCTGAGAGACCTAGTGATGCAGAATTATTAAGGGCTGATTACTCTGTCTTGGCAGATATAATCAGTCAACTATTCCGAAAGTGTGCCCTTTTCTGGACAGTAATTTGTCTGTAGATGGAAAGAGTCAATTCTTGCCTAGTGGCTGTCTCACTACAACTAGAGTAACTCCAAAGATACTCAATTTCTTCTTAGAATCCAAGACAGAAAGCTATCAGGAGCAGACAGGTCTCTAATCAAAATGAACATTAATATGGAAATGTTTGTAACATCAATTCTGTGGATTTCTGATGTTTTGGAAACCAACTATCCATCTAAGGTAATCTAGACTGTTGTCTGTTAACGCCTCTCAGCTATTTCTAAAGAAAATATAGAAAACACCCTAACAATAAACTCAAAGCCATGAATTTGCTATAGGCCCTTGACTCACAGGCTAACCATCTCAAATAAGTTAAAAAAGTTAAAGAAGGACTGGGTCTAATCCTTGTATTCCTAAATGTGTTATGCAGGCACAATGCCTATGAAAGTAACAATATTAATCTCACTTTTATATCAATAAGAAGCTTGTACCAATAAAAACCTTAAATTTGAAATCAAAGTAAATTTTGTACCATTTAAGAAATTATAACTTCATCTTAATAACAATTATACATATTTCTACCAGTAGGTTATGGCTATGCAATAAATCCTAGTTAATCCTCCCTGTTGCAAACAAAATCACTACTTTTCCCTAGAAAGACAACCCAATGTTAATCACCTCAGTCCCTAAGCCCAGGGAATAAGGGTGCTGACTCTTCATTAACTTCTTCAAGCTGATTATGGGTGCTGAGATATTAGAAGAGGGGTCGGGGGAAGAGTAAATTGATAAGCCTCTGACACTGTGTCTTCACTGCATCCAACTGGAATTCCAGGACATCAGAGGTTCGAGCAGGTCTGTTCAGCTTGCTTGATGAGTAGATACACCAAGGCTGTGTACTCTGCCATATACAATTCTCAAAACAAATTTTAGTATCAAGATAATTTTTTGTTTGAATTCTGGAATCTAGTCTTCTGGCAGCCTGCCTCTCTCATGTCTAATCCATATAATTCTGGGAGTTTCTATGAAGGTGTGCTCCTACCATCCTCCCAATTTCGCCTTCCTGCTCTCAAATTTCCCAACATTAGGGAATCCAAATTTTCAGGCACCAAGACCCTCCACTTCCACTGATGCCTAATCCCTTACCCCAATCCCCCTCCTCCAATTACTATGAAGGTATGCTCCCAACTTCCTCTCATTCCAGTCTTGCTGCTCTTGCAATCCCCCAACACTAGGGAATCCAAACTTTCAGGTACCAAGGCTATCCACTTCCACTGATGCCTGGCAAGGCCACCCTCAACTACCTATACAGGTGGGGCCATGAGTCCCTCGCTTTGTGTTCTTGGGCTGGAGATTTTAGAATGGCTACTCCAGCTTGTTTCTTAAGACCATTTGCTTGAAAATTGTTTTCCAGCCTTTTACTCTAAGGTAGAGTCTGTCTTTGCACTGAGGTGGGTTTCCTGTATGCAGCAAAATTCTGGGTCCTGTTTATGTAACCAGTCCATTAGCCTATGTCTTTTAATTGGGGGATTGAGTCCATTGATGTTAAGAGATATTAAGGAACAGTGATTGTTGCTTCCTGTTATTTTTGTTATTAGAGGTGAAATTATCTTTGTGTGGCTATCTTCTTTTGGATTTGTTGGAAGAAGGTTACTTTCTTGCTCTTTCTAGAGTATAATTTCCCTCCTTGTATTGGAGCTTTCCTGCTATTATCCTTTGTAATGCTGGGTTTGTGGAAAGATATTGTGTAAATTTGGTTTTGTTGTGGAATATCTTGGTTTCTCCATCTATGGTAATTGAGAGTTTTGCTGGGTATAGTAGCTTGGGCTGGCATTTGTGTTCTCTTAGGGTCTGTATGACATCTGTCCAGCATCTTCCAACTTTTATAGTATCTGGTGAGAAGTCTGGTGTAATTCTGATAGCTCTGCCTTTATATGTTAGTTGGCCTTTTTCCCTTACTGCATTTAATATTCTTTCTTTGTTTTGTGCACTTGATGTCTTGATTATTATGTGATGGGAGGTATTTCTTTTCTGGTCTAGTCTATTTGGCGTTCTATAGGCTTCTTGTATGTTTATGAGCATCTCGTTCTTTAGATTAGGGAAGTTTTCTCCTATAATTTTGTTGAAGATATTTATTGGCCCTTTAAGTTGGGAATCTTCACTCTCATTTATACCTATTATCCTTAGGGTTGGTCTTCCCTTTTTGTCCTGGATTTCCTGGATATTTTGTGTTAAGAACTTTTTGCATTTTGTGTTTTCTTTGACAGTTGTGTCAATATTTTCTATTGTATCTTCTGTACCTGAGATTCTCTCTTCTATCTCTTGTATTCTGTTGGTGATGCTTGTGTCTATGACTCCTGACTTCTTTCCTAAGTTTTCTATCTCCAGGGTAGTCTCCCTTTGTGATTTCTTGATTGTTTCTACTTCCATTTTTGTGTCCTGGATGGTTTTGTTCAATTCCTTCACCTGTTTGGTTGTGTTCTCTTATAATTCTTTAAGGGATTTTTGTGTTTCCACTTTAAGTGCTTCTACCTGTTTACCTGTGTTCTCCTCAAATTCTTTGAGAGTGTTATTTTTGTCCTTCTTAAAGTCCTCTATCATCATCATTAGAGGGGATTTTAAATCTGAATCTTGCTTTCCTAGTAATACAGGGAATTCAGGACTTTTTTGTATGGGAGAACTAGGTTCTAATGACGCCAAGTACCCTGCCTGGGTTGCTCATGCTTATGTTCTTGCTCTTGCCTTTTGCCATCTGGATCTCCTTAGTGCTACCTGCCCTGTCTCTGACTGGAGCCTGTCTTTCCTATTATCTTGGTCGTATCAGAACTGTGTTGGGTGGGTGTTACTACTGGGGTAAGAGCTGAGGCCCAAAATCTACTCAGTACTCAGGCGCAGACAGGATACTGCCCAGGTTAGAGCTTTGGGAGCCCCGCTTCCTCTGGGTTCTGTGTGATTGGGGGCAGAGCTTCTGTCCGGGATCTGCTCAGTTCCTGGGCCCAGACTCTACTTTGAAATTTTAAACCCAAACAGTTTCTGTTTTAGAGTTCACATACAGAAATGGAAGTTATTAATGGAGGTTCTAATGAATGTATGACAGATAGTTGTTATAGAGGAGATTTAAGCATAACAAATGTTGTTTAAAAAATTATAGGAGGGTAAGCTCCCGCACACATCAGGTTAAAAATATGAGTCAAGACATTTAAACAATATCCCAACTATCAAGCTGAAGCTGAGCCATTTACTTAAGCTTTAGGGAAACCAGGATTAGAGTATGTGTGTCAAGTTTCAAATATAGTAGCAAATACCTGAGATGAATCAAGTCAAAAAGAGGAATAGTTAAACATATGCCACATCGATTTGAGGTCAATGAACTACCAATAAGCTTGGTTGGCAAGTGGCTGTGGCTGGACAGTCAACCAGGTGGGAGCACTTGAATGAGGTGGCTCATTCATCTCATAATTGGAGCACATGAATGAGGCAGTTCATTGATTTCATGATGGAGCACACGAATGAGGTGGCTCATTCATTTTACAGCCAGGTGTGAAGCACAGACAGAAAGGTCAGAGTCTTGCAATCTTCTGTGGGAGATTAAAGACTTCTCATTAGGCCCTACTTTCTAGAGGGTTCACCATCTCCCAACAGTATTATGGGCTGGGGGCTATATGCCTTTCACACATGAGACTGGTTAACATTTATCCAAGCCAAGGTTGAGAGATAATAATCAAATTTCCCCACAAGTCCTGTCTCACTTGGCATGATGGTAATGTTCTTTCTGTTTTAATGAAGTAATAATGTAACTCATCTGAAACAATCCAATGGTAACTCTTCAACTGTTTTCCTATTGCTCTGTCCAAGTGTACAAGTTAAAAACTATAAAAGGTCAAGTACCTTTTGGGTTTGGACAAAGTTTTCAAGTCCTTCTGCATCCATAAAACCAATCTTTTTTATTTCTCAGAACATGTGTTCTCTCTCTCTCTCTCTTTTGTAGTTTTGGCCAATTTAAGAGTTAAAAATGAAGTCTATTGATACCATTAACGTAAATTGTAATTTTATTCTTTAATGCTTCCATTCCTTGGTGATAGAATTTTTTGTTCTTAGATGATAAACAGTTGTGGATTGCTGTTTGTATTTTCTGCTCCCTCAAGAGGGGTGACCTGACGTTGTACTCATGTACTCAGATGATGTCAGGTGAAACCTTAATTGGTCAAATAAAGGCTAGAGCCTGTGATTGGGCATTGGAAGGAAAAACAGAGCTGAAATTTGTAGAGAAGGAGAAGAGAAGATAGAGGACAGAGGGAGATGGAGGAAGAAGAGGCTGAAGCTAAGGATCTCACAGATGGGCAATAGAGTAGTGTAGTGATGTATCTGCCCAATCTAGGCTCGCAGCTTGTATTCATATTAATTGGTTGTGTTTTTCTTACACGGGCATTTTGGGGCTGGAGATTTACCATTATAAATCTGGCTGGTATAAGTCTCTAGTGTTTTCATTTCACAAGGCTAAAGGGAGATGTGTGAGTGGTAGCTGGCGTTCTTCATGGCAGTCTTGGAATGAATGTCCTGAGAAATGTTATGGTAGCTCCAGGACTTTCAGGTTAAACTGGTTTGGTTAGCTTAGCAAGCTAGCTGCAGGACCCAGGGCAAAACAGCTGCTTAGAGCTAGCCATGAGAGAGGGGGGCAAAACTGCTGATGCTGGCATATAGCTGGATTTAACATGGGTTCTTTTAAAACTACATGCTACAATAAAAATGTCAACTCTATGGTTGATTTAGGGCTATATACTTTATGTGATGTGGTAGACTATTGAGAGTGACCTATGTTATATTTATCTCCACTAAGCATATAAATGAGTTATCTTATTCAGACCAACGTGTAGATCATATGCAAACTAATATCAATATATTGAATAATCTAAATAAAAAATGTTTCTCTTTTGGAGGAAACCCCATATCTACAACCGAGTGTTCAAAGGGCAGTTTTAAACAGTCAGCAAATCTCTGCGTGCAAAGGGGATGAGAGTAGACCTTGCGACAAAGACTGGAGTGTATATGTGTTAAGGAGGTGCAGGGAATGCCAATAGGCAAGTGAACAGAAGTAATATAGAGAAGGAAAGACTCCTTAAGAATGTCACAGTTAAGACAGTTTTCCTGTTCCTTTGCCGTCAACTAAGGCCATGCTGCTGCACACTGTGTCAGAGGAAGGTCTGACTGAGGTTCTTCCATGGCCACCGCAGATAAAACATCCTATATCCAGTAATCCCAATAAATTACATGTGGGTAGAATGAAAAGGTCCCATGCCCTGCATCTCACAGTAAACCATCAGAACACAGGCAGCAGCTTATGAGAAATAAATGCAGTCTCCTATAGGCCAGTGTTGAATGGAAGAAGAATGGACCTAGTTAAGCAAGTCTCTAGACCAGTGATTCTCACCCTTCCTAATGCTGTGATCTTTATGTTGTGGTGTCTTCTCAGCCATAAAGTTATTCTCCTTGCTACTTCACAATTGTGATTTTGCTCTTGCTGTGAACTGTAATGTAAATACCTGTGCTTTCTGGAGGTCTTAGGTGATCCTTGTGAAAGAGTCTTTTTAACCTCCCAAAGGGGTCATGATCACAAATTGACCTCAACCTCCCAGACTGGTCATGACTACAGATTGAGAACTATTGCTCTAGACAGTACAAACACAACTTCCCTGTTTTGTAACTGAATTGATCTGAATATCTGGATTTGCAGCATGGTTATTGTAACAAAATCAGTGTTGTAATGGCACAAAGACAGATATATAAGCCAACAGAATAGAACAGAGGGTCCAGAAGCAGATCATCTAATTCTTGACAAAAATTGTCAACAATATGTGGGAGAAAAGATGACATCTATAACAAATAATGCTTGAAAAATTAGGATATCCACATGTTGAAGAATAAACCTACATACTTAGCTCTCTGGAAAAAACCCAACAACATAAAATGGATTAAAGATTTTAATGTATAAACAGAAACGGGCTTCATGGATAGTCAAGTGTTTGTTGTGCAAACATGGGGACCTGTGTTCAGCCCATTTAAAGCTGAGGATGGTGTTGTTTTAGTTCTTTGTATATTTGGGTTACAAGTTCTCAACAAATATTTTTGCAAACACCACACTGCATTTTTTTCCCTTGGCTTTTCATTCTCTCAACAGACTTTATTTTCCATAGCAGAAATTTTAAAAATCTTTTACACACTATGATAGTGTTATATATAAAGTCTCGGTGCCAAGATTTTCTTCCATGCCTTCTACCAGCCAGACGGTGCACCGCTGCTCTTGATGGGATTTTCACAGAACAAGATCTCTAACATCTGGGACTTTCCATTAACAAGTTCCCTCAGTCAGACAGCAGCTCTGAAACAGATCATGCTCCTCACATCACAGCCATGGCTTAACCTTGGGAGGAATATTTCCTGTTAGCTTTGCAGCTGATTTGACTCGGATTGGATTGTCTTTTTCTCTGGCTTTAATTTTTGCTTTCATATTGCAAACTTCCTCTGCTTTGAGGGACCACTCTAGGAGTGCAATGGATCTTCTGGATGCTGCAGAGTCATAGAAATCCCAGGGCCATCTTTGTTTCTCCCTCTCCTTGAATTTTTCTTATGGTGTCCTAAGGTCACACAGGGAGTGAAAAGCAAAGACCTGAAACTACTTTACTGCTCCAGGTTGCGCTCCCGTAACCATGGAAACCAGACCAGGGACCAGAGCTGGGCTTTGGGGCACAGGGGGCGTGCAACCTGCAGAAACCTCCCGAGGTGACAGCGCGCGGAAAGGAGCCAAGTCGCCCGCCACCCCGCGGCCACCAGCGGCGCCTCTGCCTCCTCCGGGCTCCGCCCCGCCCCGCGCCCCGGAACCCTGCTGAGGGCCCCCGGCGTGCCGCAGAGCTGACCGCAGGACCCCCGGAGGCTGACGGAGAGGCATGGCGACTCGGGCCCGCGGCTTCTCGCTGCTCCGGGACCGCCTGGGCCGACGGCCTGCGCGGGCCACGGGCGTAGCGGAGCGCGCGTGGCGGGGCTTCGGGAGCAGCGGCCGGAGGTAGGAGCTGCGGGCAGGGGCTGCACGCTGGGCGGAGCGCGCGTGGCGGCGGTGGGGCCTGTGATGGCCCCGAGTGGCCGCAGTGCAAGGCGCTCAGGCGATGGGCCGCGGGCGTGGGCAGCTCGCTCGGACCCCGGCTTTGTTCTGGCTGTTCTTGTGTGAGCAGGAGTAGGCGCTGTGGAGACAGTCGACCAGCCTTTCGGTTTCTGTGTTCCTTTGTCACTGGGCTTTGCTGAAGTCTTTCCCACCTCTGAATGTCTTAATGGTTTCATGCTGGCCTCTTGCTTGCCAGCCTTCGGATTTGGTTGCTGCCTGGGAAAATGAAAAGACACCGTGGTGCCCAGGAACGGTCCATTCTGCCTCATCTTCCCTTGTTTGCTGGAGAATCCAACCTATGGAACAACAATTCGCAGTGTCTTACCCAGGGCCTTCGAGTTCAGCAAACCTCGTTTGTAAACTTTCAGGGCTTCCAGTAATGTACTTTCACTGCTTTCCTAGGTGGCTGGAGACTCGCTTGTCCGTGTATATTTCACTTTGTGTCCTCAAGGATGGTAAACAGCATGCTGTGTCCACAGATGCTGTGTAATTTAAATTAACTCCCCATCAAACATGTTTGGATCTTAGTCTCGAGTCACTAAAATGTAAAGTACTTTCTCTAGTTTTAACTTCGGAGATGGTTTATAGTGACTAAGTCTATAGAAGAAAATATGTGAAAACAACAGTGGTTCAGAATTCTATTGCTGTACACGGTTAGGCTGTAGTAGCGTTGGAATTTGCTTTTTCTCTGGACATTGCCAGAGTGCTCTGCTCCCTTGGAAGAACAGATTTGGAAGGGTTCTCTTTGCAATTCAGAATTGAAGGAATTATCTACTAACAGTATTCTATTGAAATCATTATCCTTAGGATCTCAAGCTTTTAGTGCTTTCCTCTAGTCTAAAGGTAATCTTGTTGGCAGTGTACAAGTTGATTAATGGCCCTTCCTCAGTTCGATGTCTCCATCCCCCTTTTTGCCCCATGCCCAATGCCTGCTGAGACAACACTTACAACCCCAATATTTGGTTGTAGGCACATGCTCCACACCCACAAACACATAGATATTCATCCACTCGTGGAGATTTCCCGTCCTGTAATTTGTATTTTGGTCTGGTGGCAGGCCTTGAGTTTGAACTCTGATACATACATAAAGAATACCTTTAGTCGCCACTTTAGAATTAAAAGTACAGTCGTTTTTGGAAGACAATTTTTCAAACTGTGATAATAAAAGACATTACTTTGTGCCTGCTTTCTGTTCTGTTTGATGCAGATTACAATTACATTAAAAGAAAGAAAGAAAGAAAGGAAGAAGGAAAGAAAGAAAGGAAGAAAGAAATGCCATTTGTGGTGGTTTTGTTTTTAAGATGGCACTAATTAAGTTCGGATATGGTGGTATTTTTTGACATTTCTTTTGGTCCTGACCACTATACCCGCTGGCCAGGCTCTCTATAAGGATGAGAAACACCGGTAGACGGGTGTATCTCGGGTGGGGAGGAGTGTGGACAGTGTGTTGATGTTTATTGGTGTCTCTTTTCTCTTTTAGGACCAGCAGAGAGAAGAGACTCCATCTTCCAGAGGTCGCCACTGTCTGCCTCCCCACTCAGTCATCTTTTTAAGTGACACCTCATTTGTCTGGTCCCTCATAGTGAGTGTCACACTTAACATCACTCCTGTTGGCATGACATTTAAATCATAGTATATTTGTTATTGGAAATTATTATTGATTACATAAACTCCCCCAATGACATTAACTATATTAAATTAACCAATTTGTCACACTTCAGAGCCCTTGTAAAGAAAAAAGATTGTTGACATTTTTATATTTCTTGTCTAGGTAGACACCTATAAAAATGGAACACACTAAGTATTCTTTACATGGAGGGTTAATTTAGTAAGTTGAATTTCAAGAAATAATATTTGACGCAGTTTGGAATCTGTAAGGTCTCATAATATTATTTCCCATTCATTTTGCAATAATTTCATCCTTTAAAATTCTTTGTCAGGTATCCTATTTATACATGAAAATTACAGCTAAGTAATTGAGAGAAATTGATGTAAATACATATGTCTTTCTATTTTTCGAAGTTTCTTTTGTTGTGAAAAGAACTACTTACATGGTCAAGATGTTAAAAAAACATTCTTGGTGCTTAAATTATTCCTTCTTTGTGGTACTATGTAAGGACTTTACGAGTCAGAATGGCTTTGGTTTAAACTGCGTAAGTTTGGGGCAAGTGCACTGGGAGGAACTTAGCAGCTGCCTAGCCCCGTGGAGTGTCACAGACTTTGCACATTAGCTGGTACTGGGCTCAGGGCAGATTCGCAGGTACCCCATAACAAGGCTAGTTCTGCAGGGCTTGTTTACGTCATTCTGTAGCTCAGTGGGATCCCATGTATTTGTCCACATTGCTACCACTGGTTTCTCAAGCCATGGATTTAGTACATTTCTCTTTTTGTTCTCCCTACAGATGCCTTTTAGGCACTATGACATTTGGGACACCAGCATACAGCTTTTCATACTGTTTCGCTTTTATCCTTTACTGTCAATAACTTTATAATCTTTGCTACTAATCTAGCACTTTAAAAGCCTCTATTTTTAGAGTCAGAAAAAGATCCTAGTTTATGATATTTAAATATGTTAAAATGGGAGGTCCAATAATTTTTACAGGGTGGGTTTTAGTAGTAACTCTGCTAACATCTTCAGAGTCTCTCTTCTAGGATTTACTCAGGATTGCCTTTTCTGCAGAGTTACTGTTTGCTTTAAAGACCTTTAATCCTCCATAAAGCTTAAGGAGCCAGAATTCAATTAGGACTACTACAAAAGCTGATTTAAAATTTTTATTTATTTATTTTATGTACGCTGTGGCTGTCTTCAGCCACACCAGAAGAAAGCATCAGATCTCATTACAGATGGTTGTCAGCCACCATGTGGTTGCTGGGAATTGAACTCAGGACCTCTGGAAGAGCAATGAATGTTCTGAACCACTGAGCCATCTCTCCAGCCCCTAAAGCTGATTTTTATCTAAATTGATTTCAGTGAAGGGAGAACTAGTCATAAAGGCTACCAATGCTGTTTCTCAAAATTGTACTGTTTTGTTGGCAAAGGTGATCATGTGATCTGTTTCCTGTTGGAATTGGTTATCTAGCTACAGTTTTGTTTTCTAGGCAGTTCTGTTATTTTACATTTGGGAACTAAATGTTTCACCACTTGGTGTCTTCTATTTAATAATTTTATCCTTTCAAGTATGTCTCAGTTGTGCAGAGAGGGTGCACTAATGTAACATCCTCAAGATCAAATTTTCAGAGTAACAGTGTAGATCATGGCGCTGCCCCTGTAAAACACTGATCACCTGATCACTTTAAGAGGCCAGATCCCACAGTCTGAAGAAACAAGGCCACACCTCCTGCAACACTGTGGGAGCTTAGGAAGTCTTGCTGTACTGTGAATTCTTAGTTCCCAATTTGTACTCTTGCCCGGTGCCTTGTTTCACCATACTCCTTGTCAAGGAAGCTACTCCAGATTAAACCACGTGTTGTGGGACTTCCACCACCCCTGAAAGGATATGAGTTGAATATTTACCTTTTCTTTCAGGGGTTCTCTGAAGTCTTCTTGTAGTCTCCCTCCCATCATCTTGTCCAGAGAATTGGTGTCTCCCCTGCCTCTTCTCTCTGTGCCTCTCCCTCTCCCTCTCTTCTTCCCTCCCCCTCCCACCCCCTCTTTTTCTGTTAATGAAGCTCCTTTTCAGGTTTTAAAGGAAAGATTCTTTTTTCTCTTTAAGGTCTCATTTGTGCTTTCTCTGGTACACACACACACACACACACACACACACACACTCATATATCTATCTATACATTTTTCTAAAGTGATATTTTTTTGGTGTGTGACCATGGGGATTTAACTCAAAGCCATGGAAGTGCTGAGCAAGTGCAGTAACCAGAGAGATACACCTTTGGCACACAAATTATACTTATTTCTCAGAGACAAGACTCACTATGTAGCCCTGGCTGGCTTGAAACTGTCTATATAGGCTGGCCTCAAACTCACAGAAATCTGACTGTTTCTGCCTCCTGAGTATTCAGATTAAAGGTGCATCATTACACCTGGATAAAATATACTTTGCTAAACTCTAAATATAACCAGGTTCATTACTATTTTCTAAGATTCCCATAATGAAGTATATCTTAATATAGGACCCGATAGAACTAAGGGAATCCATGAACCGGGAAGGGAGATCACTAATTTCTGATTGGTTGTGTTTTCCTCTTGTAAATATTGGCAACAAATCACATTAATATTATTTTCCATCAGTTCTTGTGAGGTCACTAATACAGAGATATACTCTAACATCACAGTTGATTAAGATATCACAAAACATTATCTATTTTCATCACTTTGATAATATGGTATAAGACTTATCCCTACCATAGGCTATCTTGATAAAATTGGTTTCCCCTGTAATTCTGTGTATTCACATCTGAAACCATTCTTCTGAGAATGTGTCCAGGGACTTCTTCAGGTGAACCAGTGCCTCTTGTGGAATCAAATTCTTTTCTGGAGAAGAATATAAATGATCTTGTGGTCTCTGTTTGGTATATAAGAGTATATTTTTATAATTATTAATACTTTGGTTTTATTTGAGAGTTCTAAATTGGCAAGCTATAGAATCGACATTGGAACGAATCATACACAACAGACCATGGTTTGCTTTATTGCTTTGTTTATTTCCACATATATGATTTTTCATAAAAATTGCTTCAAGGTTTGAGTGAAGTACTTAAGGCTGGAAATAAAATGCCCACAACATGGTCCTAAACTTAACGTTCGTTAGTATTTATTTACTTTAGAAATATGCCACAAAGGCTCGGGATTATTGTTATTAGCGTTATCATATTCATTCTATATCTGACTTTGTCTTGGTTCTTTTGGGTATTTTTAACACAAACTTCAAGTACCCATGTTGTGCCTCAAGGCATACAGTGAAGAAGCTGAACCCGTGGAGGCCTTAGAATGGTTTATGATGATATGAGACCTTTTCATCTTTATAGATCCTAAAGCAGTTCCTTGATGCTCTAATTAAAGTTATAATTAAACGGAAATTTGAAGGACTTGTCAAGTGTCTGAGTTAATTGGTCGTGACTAGGCTCTGGTGCTTGTGGAGGAATATGTTGATATACAAAAATTGGCTTTCTTGTTAACTGGTCTGCTCGGGTATATTATACTCTATGCCCTGTATTTGATTATAGTAACCATAGTTTAAGAAAGTTACATGTTTATAAGTAAGACAAATATAGAAACATGGCTAAATATAGATAGATGGCTCTCCACCCATATGGCTCCAGGTTATGTGACTGTGTGTCCTTTGGTTAAGAGAACTAGAAAGTAGAACCATTTTGTAAACTAGCCAGGCAGCTCTTAGCCTTGCTGGGTAAGATCAGCAGAGAGCATTGGGTGTAATCCTGGTTCTTTGGAAGCAATTGCCTGTGGACCAGGACTACACCCAATAGCTCTGGGTTCCACTGAGTAACTTTTATTGCACAGGGCTGCTCTTCCACATCCCTTGTCCTCTGCAGTGATTTATTGCTTACTAATAAAGTCGCATTCAAGAGCTGGCTCAGCAACAGAGAAGAAAGGCCATGGAGAGTCTTCTTGTATTTCTGGGAGGTGATCAAGATATTTCCATAATTTTAGGAAATAGCAACCAAGCTAGTTACCACAGGTGTGCCATGAGGGCTACTGCTAAGGGGTCAAGTTAGGTATACTTTCGGTTTGAACTAGTGGCCACAAAACAATTTTTGAGAAATAAAGAGGATTTTAAAATTATATAAAAAAATTCACTTACAATATTCATTGTCTAAGAAACATATTATGGAGCTTATGAATAGTACCTTCAGAATATTTTCAATAATATTTTAAGAAAGTGTGTTTACTTACACAATAAAGCAATTTTTTCATATAAACTTTTAAATTTTAACTTTTATTTAGACTGAATAATTACTCGCAGTACTTACGACAAATTTGAATCGCTTTCATAGTTATGCCTTTTTTGATACTGATACTCAGATTTTTCTAGGAAAAGTTAAGCATATACTGAATTTAAAAAATTTCTTGCAGTATTTTACAAGCTTTAACTTTACATGTTCTCTTTTGCTAAATAGTAATAATTTTAGTTTTAAAATTATTTCATCTCCAGATATTAAAGTACTGCTAAGCTTAGGACAAACCTCTAAATCAAACAGTTTCTATCTTTATTTCATATTAAAATATAAAGATATGCTTGTTTACATAAATTCACAGGTGATGTCTGTCTCCTTTCGGAGTGTCTTTACACCACAATCTGTGAGATAAATTCATCATGAAAGAGGAGCTGAGAGGAAGGGAGGAAGGGGAATCTTTATTCAGATTTTATTAAATGAAAAAGAATCTATGTTTAATAAAAGGGGAAAAAAGAAAACAAAAAAGATAAAGTCATCCATCACAAAAGTTGTTTGATTTTAAGAATAGCTTCGTCATAGTTAGATGTAGTAAAGTTGTCTTTTCAGCTGTAGTTTTATGTTTCGAGGTATAATCTACATGAAAACATTAAGCTCACTCATTCAATAGTGTTTTACATAAGTTGGAGCATTTACACTGGCATTGTAGTAGTCTGCATTCCTCCATAGTTTTACTTTGCACAACTTCGGTTACCCAGCATGCCGTTTTACATACCATGATGTAATCTTGCCCTGTCTTTCATCATCCCCTTCAGATCGAAAGCATCCTTTGCTCAGAACACTCATGCTGCTTGTGTGACCTACACATTGTCCATTTAGAAGCCGCCTCAGTTATAACTGCTATGGCAGGGTTTGTTTTCACACATGTAAAGGGTTTGAGACTGTGATTTCAGAATCCGGTGGCAGAAAGGCTACTGCATAGGTGTTGATGTTTAGACATTTACTAAGTTTTCTACAAACAGAGAAAGCAATAAGAATATATTCTTACTCCTCCTGTAAGCTAGAAGTCTGATAATAAGCTATGGTGGCTCCATGCTTCCTCTCCCCATCTCTGGGTTTTGCCACAGTCCTTAGTTTTTTTAGGCTTAGTTTTTTTAGTTTTTTTTCTCCCCTCCATGTTTCATATGCTACCCTGGGTCTATTGAAAGGACAACAGTCACAGTGGAGTAAGGCTTTTCTCTATGACATCTTAGATGTACAAACAAAGCCCTTATTTCCAAACGTGGTCACCTTCACCCTTCACAGGTACTTGAATTGAGGAGTTAACATATTCTTTTTTGTTTTGTTTGTTTTTTGGAAGGAATAGATTAATGCACCATATAATTCCAAAATTACATGTACGTTGAATTATCATTTAATTAGTTTAGCTCTTTGGTTTATGAATTTTTTTTTATAAACTTTTCTTTCATTGATTGAAATTTGCCTAAAGCCTTGCAAGGCTGAAGACGCCTTCTCTTTTTGACCCACATTTGATTATATTGACAAATAATTTCTATCAGATTTCAAATAAAATGTAACAGTTGTGCAGGTATGATAAACTGATTGATAAAATAGTTATTTCAAACCCTTACCATTTCTGAAATCTGATTGTAGGCATCAGAGAGTGATTATTCTATGATAAAATATTTTTGTATTAGATATAAATTTTATCACTAGTTTTAAATGTTAATTACAGCAACTATGTTAATATGTATAGTATTAATTTGTTATGGCTTTATATTTCAGTTGCTGGATTATTATAATTTATTTGCATATTATGAATATCTGTGTATTCAGTGAAGAATTTTGAGCACATTTAGTCATAACAAGTTTTTTCAAATTGTAAGTAGATTTCTTATTTATACAAGGGGATTAATCCTGTTTTGAGAGGGATGGTTCTTAACTGTGGCTTTAAGGAACCAAGTATAGATTTTTAACAAAACACCAAGGTTCTAAAGTCTGGCACCTCGTGGCCAATCTGTCTGAATAACTGGCTAGCCATGAAAGAAGGGAAAAGTGCAAAGCCTAGAGGCAAACATAGTTGCATTTCACTTTAAAATTTAGATTTTTTTTCAAAAACAACTATAGAGCAAGTTAGGATACAGAGTACATCCTAGTAATACTGTCTTCTTAGATTCACTGATGGAATGTTTTGAATGAACAAAGGGCACTGGCACCAACAAGATGGCAGAGTAGGTCTTTTCAGTTCTCCCTTCTCAGATTCAAGTTGAACATCCTTTGACAACTTAAAATACCTTTGTACATATGGGTGCATACCATAATGTATTATCTAAAGAGAGGGGGCATTGAGAAGGGTGAGAAGGGCAATCTCAGGTTACCTGCCCGGTTACATCCATCAGACTCCAGTAGAACAGTCTGGAGGACACACACACATGACTAAAGGAGGAGTGAAGACATCTTTCAGCCTTGCTGCGGACCCCAGCACCGTGCCTGGCTTATAACAAAAGCTTGTATGAAACAAATGCTGCTAGGCACACTCTAGGCCAGCCCCAGTTGACTCAGTCTCCAAGCTTGCTCTGGTCTAGTAGTTGGCACACATGGCTCCATGTTCTAGGTCTCCACTAGGTTCCAGAATGACCTCAGCAGCAGGCTGTGCACCATTTCTCTAGACTTTAGGTATCGCCCAATGCTGGGATGACTCTTTCAGCCACAAATTCCAAATCAGCATCTCAAGACTCAGCTTTAGAACCACTCCAATATCAGGCCAGCATCTGCAGACATCAACTGCTGTTTATTCCACAGTCTCAGGCCTTAGAATAGTATTCATATCCTTTAACCATAGGTGAGTCCCTGAAGATAGAAGACCTAGAAATCAGGTTTACCATAATGGACACCAACATCAGCCAACCCCCATGCACTCAAAACAATCCCATTTCAAAGCCAGGCTGTGTACCCATAGAATTAGATAAAGTTCATCCTAGTATCAGATTTACCCAGATGGATTTGGGTTTCAGGTAATCTTGTGTGGATTCAAGCTCCAGATTTACTCTCATAGACACATTCTACAGACCTGGCTCTTAGTACCTATCATGATCACTATCCAAAATTTAAGAATATCAACACTTATTGAATGCTTCGAAAAAATAAAAGAGAAGAAACAGTTTAAAGTTTGTAAGGAGAGATCAGCATTACCTTGATAGCAAAGCCAGTTGACAGTCATCCAATTAGACGTTAGAGCCAGGCTGGTCCATACACCCAAGCTTAAGGTTTGTCTTGGTAGATCCAGGCAACAGAGTGACTCTTGTGTACTTAATGAATACTTGGTCCAGGCATTTGCTTATTTAATAACTCAAACAAGGCCCACTTAGAATCTCTTGGTGAGTTGGCTAATAGAAGAATTTTCTGCTGAAGCTAATCTGTAAAACTGAAATAACCACCTACAGCATTAAATGTACCATAATGGATACATCGCAGATAACCATAGAAATGAGCCATCAGCTAAGTAACAGAATAATAGTCCCTCTTTATTTCATCTCAGTGACAGTATTCAAAATAATCTAAGCTCAGCAAGCTACAGAAGAGCATAGATAACAACAAACAGCAACAGCACATCTAAATGGAATCAGAAACATGGTAATAAAAATCGGAAATTTAAAAATGAGACAACTTAAAAACAAAAAACAAAACAAAAAAACCCTAAATATTTAGTGAGCTCAAAGACAGGTTCTTTGAATTAACCCCATTAGAGTCACAAAAGAGAAAATGAAGAAAATTTTACCAACCTTATGGTCCCATATATACAGGACTCCCCAAGTGAACCAAAGTACTAATTATGGAAATCTCAGAACAGAAAAATGAAGGGAACATAAACCTTAAATAAATGAGAGAAAACTCCCTAAATGTAGAAAGAAAACCAGGAAGGCCGAAGACCTACACATAAACAGATAACCAGGACAAGTTTTCATAAGTAAATGAAGAATTTGAAAGCAAGAAAATAAGTCACTTCATTCAAAGGAACTCTCCATGAAGTTATCAGCAAAACTGAGTAAGAGAGGAAGAAAGAATTGAAGGATCCATATATAACCAGGAAGCAGCATGACAGTAGCAAATTCTTACTTAATAGAGCAATTAATTAAAGCCATGGAGTGCATGTGTGGATAAATTAAAGTAAGCTCTAAATTCATTCTGTCTTTAAGAGACTCATCTTAATTATAAGGAAAACATTTGGCTGACAGTGATATAGGAAAAAACATTCCATGCAGTAGTAACACGGCTATATGTTAGAAAAAAATTTTAATTAAAAACAACTATTAAGGAGACAATGAAGATCATTGCATAATAATTGTGTCAATTTTTCAAGAAGATAAAATGTATATTCCCACTACTGAAATAGAAATAAAGACCAGTCCAATAGTGATAAGGGACTATAGTGGTTTAGATAATACTTTAAACTAAATTAACCTAACAACATGTAGAACATTCCATTCATCAGCAGCAGAGTATTTCCCAAATGCACAGGCTATATCTTAAATATCTAAAAAAAATCTGCATAACATTTTATTGTTTTGTTGTTATTAATTTGTTGAAATGAGGTATCAGTAAGTTTGTTGCAGTTAAGTATCAAGAATTGGGTGAAATTGAAGTAAAATTTAAACTTTTAATTAAAATAGATATACTACTACAAGGGTGCTAAGAGCCACGAGTGAATTGTTACATTGTAACAAATAGGATAATTGGCAAGAAACTGGAAAACTTCTAGAAACTTAAACCACCAAGACTATTATGAAGAAATACAAATTGTAAACAGCTTTGATGAATACAGAATTTTAATAAATATTAGATTTTTTTCAACAGCAACAAACAATTTGAGGACCTCATGGAATCACTGGTGACCATATCAATCTTTAGACAGTGATACCACACTGTTAAATCCTTCCAAAGAGTAGGAGAGGATGAAATAGTTTCAAGTTCATTTCAAACTCATATGAGATCAGTATTTCTCTGATACCACAGCCAGACAAGAAAAACATGAGAAAACAAACCAGGGTCCTTGATGAACACAGATGCAAAAATACTCGGTGAAACAGCAGCAAACAATTTAACTGCACATTAAAAGGATTGTGTCAATAGTAGGCTGAGTTTATCTCTGAGATACAAAATGATTCAGCATATAAGCAAATAAATATATGTGACACTCCACATGAATAGAATGGAGACCAGAAATTATGATTGTCTCATTAGATGCTGATAAATCATTTTAAAAATTGAGTGTCCATTTATGATATGAACTCAATAAATTAGATATAAAAAGGATATATTTCATACAATAACCTTATTTTAATAACCCACAGATTAATGCTAAAAATCTAAAAGCTATCCTTTTAAAATCAGAAATAAGGCTAGGATATCTACTCTGGTCACTTCTTTTTAATATGGCATTGGAAATCTAAGTCAAAGCAAGGTCAAGTAAAGGGAAAAATTCAAATTAGAAAGGATGAACAATTCTCATACATAAGTGTGTGTGTGGGGGAGATGTACATACATACATACATACATACATACATACATACATACATACATAATGAAAGACACAAAAAAGCAGAGACAGAGAGACAGATACTTGACTTCTATGCAAACAATCTTGAAAACCTGGTACGTGAATTCCGAAAGTAACGCAGACAATCACATCCAGAAGTGAGTAGCATTTCTATATACTGATGATGAACAACCTTCCTAAAATAGGAAAGTACCTTCATTTACAACAACATGAGATTTAACACAATTAAGGGTAAGCTTAACAAAGAGGCAAAAGGTTTGCACACCGAAAACTCAGAACATTGATGAAAGGATTTGAAGAAAAACTATGTGGAAAATCTCTTATATTTATGGACTAGCAAATAATATTCAGATGCTCACACTGTCTGCAGTTATCTACAGAAGCAACACAATTCCTGTTATATTCCAAATTTACACCCAAGGTCTGAAAAATTAATACTGAAATGCCCACACTATCTGCAATGACCTATAGAGTCAACACAAGTCCCACCAAAACCGTAAATATATGTCCATGCACTGAAAATTTAATATTAAAATGCCAACACTATCTTAATTATCTAGAGTCAATACAAGTCCTGCCAAAATACTACAGGCAATTTTCTTGGAAGGAGAAATTCCTAAAGTCTAAGTAGGAACATGAAAGACCATGAATAGCCAAAACAACCTTAGTCTTAAGAGCAAAAATGGGAGACTACCTTATCCTGAGATATAATACTAATGTGTAGTAAGCAAAATGGAAATGTAACACTTTAAACAGGTGTGAGGATCAGTTGATGGAATACGGTGCCTGTCAGCAAACCAATACATGTATCGTCAATAGAGTGAACAGCTTACCAGAAGCCTTAGGATAGAGCTAAAGCCATTCTTAGGAGAAATTCATAACTATGAATGTTTGAATTAAAACCTTAAGATGACTTCAAATAAATAATTCAGTGATGTACCTTAAGAGCTTAGAAAAACAACAATACAAACTCAAAGAGCCGGAAATATCAAGAAACAATGATACACTGGAAACTAAATGAACGAAAGAAGGGACAGCTGAAAAACCCTTAGCCGAACTAACAAAAGGGAAGCAAGAAGGAAGACTTAAATTAATAATAACAGAGGTGAAAGGGGAAGACTGTAAGTGTAAAGATATCTCAGGAATGACACCAAATTCCAAACAACTGGATAATGTAGAGGGAATGTATGGATTCCTAGACACCTATGATCTACCAAAGTTAAATCAAGGAGAAACAAACATATTAAACAGAACCATAAGAACAATGCAACTGAAGCAGTAAAAAGTCTCCCAACAAAAGCACAGGACCAGGTGGATTCACTGCAGAACTCTACCAAACCGTTAAGGGAGAGCTAATGGCAATGTTACGTAAAATAGAACGGGACAGAACACAGTCAAATTCATCCACAAAGCTAAATGTGCTCACAGAAACAGCAACATGAGGAAGGAAACTGTAAATCAGTTTCCCTGATGCACAAAGACATAAAAGTTCTCAAAAAAATTTTAGGTAAGATGACTTCAAGAACACATTAAAATTATATCAAGACCAAACTGGCTTCATTCCAGGGAAGCAAGTTTGGTTGTATGCATGGTAATTGATATATATAGCATTGTCTGCAAGACTCTATTCATATCCTTAAGAAGGGAAATCCATGATTATTTTAATTAATGAAGGAAAATCCATTTTAATTTTCTTTAATGATAAAGTTATGCATGAAATAGAAAGAACCTACCTTAACAGAGCAAAGACTATACATTTCAAAACCATAGGTAATACACTGAATATGGAAGAAACCTCTGGTCTTGTAAAATATAGAATAAGATAACAGTGTCTACTCTTTTAACTTTCACTCATTAGAGTGTTCTGAATCTTAGCTAGGGCAATAATACAAAGAGTTAGAGGGATAGAGATAGAGAAGGAAGAAATGAAGATATTCCTATATGCAGATCTCATTTTATACTTAAAAGGCCCTAAAACTTCCACCAGAAGCTATTATAACTGATATATACTTTTAGCAAACTAATAGAGTACAAAATCAATGTTAAAAAATCGTAAGCTTTTCTGCATACCAGAAATCAGAACCATGCCAAAAACCAGAAATCAGAAAAATCAAATTTATAAGATATTTTTATAACTTTCAAAATAAACTTAAAAAAAAATCTTGAAGTGTAAGACCTCCAAATAAAAAGTTGGAACACTGAAGATAGAAGCTGAAGATATTGGAAGATGGCAAACTCTCCCAGGCTCATGTTAGCAGAATTAATGTTGTAAAAACAATTATATTAACCCAAAATAATCTGCCCTTCAATAGCTTAATGTCAGTCTTCATTGAATTATAAAAGCATTGTAAATCCATATGGAAGCACAAGACCCTGAATAGCAAAAACTATTCTTATGCAAAAGAGCAGTGCTGGAAGTGTCACAATACCTCATCTCAAATTATATTACAGAAATGTAATAACTAAAGCAAGACAGCACAGGCACAAACACAGATGCATAGGCCAGCAAAACAGAAGACATAATAAACCCATGCAGGTACTACCATCAAAAACAAACACTCTAGAAGAGTCTGCCTCTTCAACAAAAGGTAGTGGGAAAACAAGATTTTCACTCACAGAAGAATGAAACTAGGTTCACATTTCTCATCCAGAAGAAAAATCAGTTTAAAAAAGTGATCAAAGACCTTAGTGTGAGAAACCTTTAAACTGCTGGAGAAAAACATGTATGGAATTTAAGAGTTTCCAAAGATCAATTCTAGCTCAGTTCCTCCAAGTCCTGAGCCAAAGTGGATGATGTCTTGGCAAGAGAATCTTACTTTCAAGTGGTAATAGACAACAGTGGGCAACAGAAACAGTCCGTGTTGTTTATAAAGGAGGCTTTGCATGCCTGGTACTAGGGTTTTTGTTGGAGAGTGTATGACTTTGAGGGGAAGGCCTTATCGCCCTAAGTGGTATAACTTTATTTAAATTATTTATGTACACAAACACACACACACACACACACACACACACACACATATATATATATATATGTATGTATATATATGTATATATATATATATATATATATATATATATATACACAGTGTATGTTTTTAATTAAACAGAAAATGCTTATCCTTAAGGTTCTTTATCCTGCTTCCTCTCTTTCTCTCTGGTTGCCTCCCCCACCACCCCAGTTAAGAGTCCTCCTGTTTTCCCAATGTCCCCCTTCATAGAATCTGTGCCATAGTGAGTCCCTTTTCAAGGCTCCCCTCACCACGACCCTTTGCTGCATTCCCTGTTTCTGTGGCAATACATATCACCTAAATAAGACCACACAATGACAATAACAGTTGACATGCCAGTGTGGATGGGAGAATTTCATAAGTCCCAGATGAAGGCAATTGATAACTCCTAAGAGAAGGAAAATCAATCTTCTCTAGGGATGATCCCCCTTGTAGGTTACTCAAGTGGTCGGTCCCAAACACACCACACTGAATAGATTCAGTAAGTTTTGTGTGTGTGTGTGTGTGTGTGTGTGTGTGTAACAATAATAATTAAAGAAGTCATGAATTTGAGAGGGAGTAGGGACATGAGAGGAGTAGGAATGTGGAGGGAGTGGGGTGAGTGATGTAAATACAATACTCATGCATGAAATTCTTAAAAAATATTAAAAAGTTCTTTGAAATAAAAGATACAGAGATAGGCCAGAATGTTCTTGAAAGGCTCCAGTGACAGTGGAAATAATCCTGACAAGTGGGCTTATATGAAACACGTGTACATAGCAGGAAGTGATGACCAGAGTGAAGAGAGAGCTTGCAGAATGGGAGAATCCAGCTACTCCTCAGACACAGGACCAATGCCTAGAATATATGAAGCTAAACACAAGCCTGCAAAGACACTACCCATTGTGTCACCACGGAGTACTCTTTCTGCTGTGTGCTGATGCAAGGGAAGGTGAATGGGAACTTTGAGTGTCTTGTAAGGACACTAACCTCATTTACAAAGGCTCTCCCCAGGGCCTGATCTGTAGAGGGCAAAAGGTCCATGTGGTCACAGGGTTAGCATTTGGGAAGCCAGAAATGAGAGGTAAGCAGGGTTGTTCCTTCAAAGGAAGGGATGCATGACCTGCTTTCTTCCCAGAAGGCTGAGATACTCACACCAGCTAATTTTGTTATGTCTTGATTAGCTCAATGACTGAGCACTTCTAAACCTCCTGCAGACAGCACATTCTCCCCTCTGGCATTCCTGACTTAACACCTATTAAATCTATATTTTATCTTGTTGCCCTGGCTTCTTCTGGGTGATCCCCTTATCTTTACTGCCCAAGACACTTCTGTGCAGCCATTCTGGGGGCCACTTTCCTTCTTATACCTACATTTCGGCCATTACTCCCTCCTGTCCCTTCCCAGTGTGGTCTTTCCAATTTCTTCTGTCTGAGATCCCTGTGTTTCTTCCCCTGGGAACCTTGAAGTCCCTTTCCGGCCTCTCTCTCTGCCCAGCCATTGGCCGTTGGTTCTGTAATGATCAATCGAAAAACAATTGGGGACAGGGACCGTCAGCATCTGGACACACAGATTGCAGATTCCTAATTTGGGGACCGAATCAAGACAAAGCACTAGAACCAATTCCCAACAAGACTTAAGGTGTCACCTGTCAATCTATAAAGCCCATCTTTATGGAAGAGGTCACATGTACTCTGAAAAGAGTTTCAATATAACCACATCTTAAATTTTGTTGTATACATGGGATTGAGTTAATTATGACAAGGAAACATTAGTTTACAAAATTGTCCTGCACTTATGTATGCCTTAAATAAACTGCCCAGTTCCAGGATTTCAAAGTTTTCAAAGCTTGAACCAACACCTGCTAATGAGTCATGCTGAACTAGACTTCCTTCTTGGCTCACATGTACTGTTACTCTGCTGGCCAGGGTGTTTGCAGAGACCCCGACATGGACCCCCTCTCAAAGGTCATCTTCCTAATCTCAGAACAGTGGTGTTTAGAATTTCAGCATAAATTTGGTGTGACATAAGCACATTTAGTTTAGAGGGAGCAGATTAAAAGATAGACATACAAAAGAATTATAATCCTTCCCAAAGTTCATTAATACTATTTATAAACCTGAAAATGAATGTCAGATGTAGTTAGAACAGTCAAATTTTTGAGGCTCATAGTAGTTTTGTATATTCATTTTTACTTTATGTGTCTTTGCCCGCATGCATGGCTCTGTAGCATGTGTGTGCAGTGCCTGTGGAGGGTACAGAGGGTGAGAGTGAGAGCTTCTCTGGAACAAGAGTTACAGTCAGTTGTGAGCCACCAAGTGTGTTCTGGGAACTGAACCTGATCCTTCCTCTGCAAGAACGATGGGCTTTCTTAACTGTTCAGCCATTTTAGCAACCTCCAGTTTTGAACCTTCATGTACCATACATTTCTTCAGTTGAGTGTTTCCTATTAGCTTTTTAGTGTTATATGTAGCACTTTGTTTCCCACAGACATGAAGCCATTATCATCTCAGGAACTGAAATGGCCAAACAGATCCAGAAAGAAATACAGCAAGGTGTGGAATCATGGATTGCTCTTGGGAACAGGAGGCCTCATCTGAGTATTATTTTAGTGGGAGATAACCCGGCAAGCCACACCTACGTCAGGAATAAGATAAAAGCTGCTTCTGCTGTAGGTAGGTATGTGTATCAGCTGTAATTGTCACTAAACGATTCTGTTATCACATGTACTGGGTGGTTTTGGGTGTCAACTTGACAGAAGCTGGAGTTATCACAGAGAAAGGAGCCTCCCTTGAGGAAATGTCTCTAGGAGATTGTAAGGTGTTTTCTCAATTAGTGATCAAGGGGGCAGGCCCAGTCCATTGTGTGTGGTGCCATCCCTGGGCTAGTGGTCCTGGGTTCTATAAGAAAGCAAACTGAGCAAGCCAGAGGAAGCAAGCCAGTAAGCAGCATCCCCCCATGGCCTCTGCATCAGCTCTTGCCTTTAGGTTCCTGCTCTGTGTGAGTTCCAGTCCTGACTTCCTTTGGTGATGAACAGCAATGTGGAAGTGTAAGCTGAATTAACATTTTCCTTCCTAACTTGCTTCTTGGTCATGATGTTTTGTGAAGGAATAGAACCCCTGATTAAGACAACACATAAGGTTGCATAGTTATGAGTGACAGTTATCCAATAAGTACCATTCACATAACATGGATTATTATTATTAGAGATATTCAATTATTCAATTACTAAAGCTTAGGTGAATTTCTTACTGTTTTCTGATTTCTTATGGAATTTTTTTAGTATGATTTCATACTTTATGGGTGAGGCCCTAGGGTCTTAGCATTTAAAGAGCCTGTATGTCTATTACATTTGCTTTAACTGAATCCTAAACTTCACCGATTTCCTGTCTCCTTGGTCTCTTCAAGTCTACTAAGAGTGGGTTTCACAAATCAGCACAAGCTGTTACCTGGTGTAGTAGCCAAACAATGCATAGGAATCAGGAGAGAATCCTTGTACGACAGAGAAATCCCTCCTCCTGGTGATTAGAACTTAGATGTTGCAAAATGACTTTCCTTCCAGCGGGACAGGCACAGAGGAGTTCAGCACTCACTAGAGAAGACTCCCTTAATGAAAGCTACAGGTATCTAAGTGACTTTCTCTGCTTGGTTTTCCTCCAGGCATCTGCAGTGAGCTCATCGTGAAGCCCAAGAATGTTTCCCAGGAGGAGCTTTTGGATATCACTGATCATCTGAACATGGACAGGAGAGTCAGTGGCATATTAGTTCAGCTACCACTTCCGGGTATACCATGCTCTTCTGTATATCTGGGCGGGGCAGGAGAAAGGGCGCATGGTGACACTGGGACAATTTATAAAACATGTTCAGAAGCAGACTGGCTATTTTTTTTTAGTACCATAGTAATAGCTCACAGTTCCTCAATGATTTATACTTACAAGATGAGAAACTGTGAATGGACAATTTAGGTGTGTGCGAGACATACCTGTCTGTATAGCAAGGCACAGCTGCAGCAGACTGCAAGCTGAAGGCAGGCAGTGATCCTAACAAAACAATGGGGCAAATTAGCAATTCTTTTGTGTCTCTCAAACATATTGGTCAAGTATTAAAAACTATCTTATTGTGGTTTGAAGATACATAAGTAAATAAGAAGTAGTATGACTAATATTTATTTACTATATAATCTTTTTGAAGCATTAGACACAAAAATTAAAGTATCTGGCTGTTTGTTTGTTTGTTTGTTTGTTTGTTTGTTTGTTTTAAATAAAACCATATCAGGAGTGGTTGCTCGGTGTACAACTGAGGTGGAGCCAACATCTTTTCAGTGGCATGATGAAGTGGCATCTGACATTCCTTCCTAAGCAGTTGATCTTTTACGTATGCATTTAACATCACAGGTATTGCTGAGAGTGCCTTACTGTGAAGTTTTAGCAGATGATGCTTCCTTTGGGATTCTGTCTCGCTTTTCATCATGACCCTTCCTTTATCTCCTGACCCTGGCCTTCACTCAGTTCCCTGTTTATAGCTACAGCTCAGCACAGGATGCAGTGTTAGTGTTACAGTCAGTTTGTATGTCTCCATTTACACTCATATCGGATTGTGTTCATGTGACTCCTTATTCCGACGTATGCCAGGGTTTACAGCGTAGTTCCTCTTTTGCTTCACGCAGGCATAGTGTTCCCTGCTTCCCCTTGTTGCCCACTGTTTTCCTGATCTACTTACAGCATTAATACATCTTGTTTCTTTGTCTTTCATATTTCTAGGCTAACCCCCTTCGTCTATTCTCTATCTGCATAATGTCATGTGGGTGTAAGTCTGTGTCCACATAGAGTGGGCACATGTTACGTCTGCATTTGAACCGAATAATAAATATTCAATGCTCAGTCAGGTATTCAAAGAAATACAAGACTGGCAAATGGTCACCAGACCTGACTTTTACATGGTTCTTGAGCTTCAGAGCCAACAGCATTTACGTAGTCATAGTTAACATAGCACAAGAGCTGAAATTCAAACGACACTGTTGGAGGACTGATATTAGTTCACTAAACTATGATTCTGAAATTCATTTGTGTTTATACAAGAGTACTGGTAAAGTATAGGGTATAATATCTGCTCAATTTTAAATTTCCTAATAGATAAACTCTTATCTGATGTGATGAAAGAAAAGCTACATAATGCCATTACAAGTTAATATTTAAATTGATGGATTGCATTAATGCTTTATGTTATACATATACATAGTATCTCAATATATACTGGAGATTTTGTTCTGTTTTGAATCTCAAACTTCTTATTCTTACACTCTACTATATCATCACTTTCAAACAGTGGTTCTCAACCTATGGGTCAAGATATATTAGATATTCCATATATCAGAATTTACATATACAATTCATAACAGCAGCAAAATTACAGTTATGAAGTAACAACAAAATAATTTTATACTTGGTGATTACCACAAAATGAAGAAATGTGTTACAAAGTTGAAGCATTAGGAAGCTTGAGACTCACTGCTTTAAAACATCACCAGATCAGAAGGGATCTTAAAGGTTATCAAAGCTTCTCGCTGATAAGAGTGCTCCTGCAGAGAACGCAGAAGCATCCTGGTAAAACTGATGCAGGGGTGGAAAGAAACAAATACATAGAATACTCTAGATTACGCTGCAGGGAACTGAGATTCGATAGTGATTAGTTTATTGACATTATTTTAATGTCAGTTTCTGACATAAAATTTTGTCTAAAGTATTTGGCTGCATTTGACAATTGCTTAGCTCATGCAGAAATAGAGGGAAGCCTGAGTTGCAAGCCATCACCTCAGAGTTTGTTTCATTTGGAAGTTCCCACACTTGCATTACAGTGTTAGTTTT
>JANHMN010000007.1:1209555-1259832 GCA_030674055.1 Rhabdomys pumilio | reverse complement strand
GTGACATTTATTTGGTGTTGTGGTTACTAACAGCCAGTAGATGGCACTGGTTACCAATCTGTTGTATAGACAAACTGCTTGAGTCTTGTGTTCCCCAAATAAGAAACAGGTAAGGGGCCCCCAGTAAATGTGAGGGAGGTTTGAGAGAAGGTACTTTTTTTTATATACAAAGCCAATAATGTGTACACAAAATACCAGTGGTCAGCATCCACTGAACTAAGTCTTTGTTGTATGAAGATTTTATATTTATTACTCCAGTTTGAATCTTTACAATAATCGTATGGGACAGGAGCTACTATTATGTGTATTTGGTGACAGAAATTAAGCTTCTTCCCTCTGATTAGTTGGATTTAGTCCAGGGAGACTGATTCCCCGTGCTAATGTACTAACCACAGTTAACACATTTCCAGATATCAGTATAAGCTAGTGAACACTGTGTTTGAATTGTATGTACTCATGTTATACATTTTAACATTCTGAGAGACAGTGATGTTGGGAAAATACATTTTATAATAAATTTGCCTGGGATTGCGTCATGACCCTGCCATTAACTAATATGGTACTAGTCACTCCTCTGCTTCAGTCTCTCCACCAGGATTTCCTGATCCATATGGAGGTTTGAACATTAAATAAAATAATCAGCACAAAGGATAACTTGCCAGAGAATATTAATTTAAAATTCTGATTCATTTCATGTGTAGAAACATCAGTCTGATGTTTTCACCCACCATTAAATCTTTTAGACCTAGGTTTTCAGAAATGTCACTGAAAGAATAAGAGGTGTAGGAACCAGGGTGACGTCTAAAGCAAGTTGGAACAGGAATGGGGATGGCTTAATAAGTGGATTATTTGTTTAATGGTTAAATGCAGGTTACTGTCAAGATGTTCATGTTCAGTGGTAGATTTGGATATATCTATTATGATGAAAAATAGAGAAGTCATTGAAATTTGGGTATTTGGGGACTGATATGAACATTTTGGCATGAGAGGCCTGGCTCAGTTAGCCAAGTATCTTCTGTGCAAATGTGACCACCTGTTTGGGTCCCTGGCACCAGTGTGAAAACCTGTGCAAGGCAGTGCTTGCCTGTAACGCTGGCATTGGGTATGCAGAGACAGGAGGGTTCCTGCAGCTTGTTCACTGGCTTATCTTGCTAAATCTGTGCGCTCCTGATCACTTTTGACTCCAGTTCAAAAGTTCAGGAGGGAAGTGAGACACCTAAGGTTAAGCTCTGGCTTACACATGCATACACCCACCCACCCACCCACACACACACACACACACACACACACACACACGTACACATACACACATTATGACACATTCATGCATACATGTATACACACACATATACACACATGCTCTCACACACTCATGCACATGTGTACAGTCACAGGAACACACACAATACACTAAAAATAAATACCAATGAAAGTAAATTAGTATTATGTCATAAGCTGTGAATTATTGTTAATTCAATTTGAGATTCATTTCAAAGAAAAAAACAATATTTCTAGAAGAAATTTTTGCTTCAAATAATTTTGACATGATTTTTATAGTCCCATCCTCACAGTGTTGTTTATCTACTTTAAAAATTTTGTAACTTCTTTTATGTTAAAGACAACAAAAAAGGTCAACAGCTGTCCTGTAAGTGGAGTGTTCTACCACTGGATGGCAGCATTGAGCAAACACCGTTTATATTACTACTTTATGGGGATAGTACAATAAATCACTGATGCCATGATGTCTTTGAGGGATTGGTTGGCCTCTGTGACCGCTAACATCTCTGTCCTTCATACCCAGGTGGAAAAACATCTAAGAGGGTGACTTTTCTGTCCAAGTTCATGGACATAATCTGTTTTAAGACTTCTCAAAACAAACAAAACCGTCGAATTCAGGAAGTTAATAAAAACAGCAGTTTTCTGTTTCCTCCCCACCCCCTTTTGCTTTTTTTCTTTATCATCTGTTTTTTGAGTCTATTCACCTTGAAAAACTATTTGTATGGTGCATACTTTTTTTTAAAAAAAGAATATATGTATATATATGTGTATATACATACACGCACATATATATCACTAAATGGACTCAGCAGGTTGCACTTACACACACACACACACACACACACACACACACACTTAACAATAACAATTACAGTAAAAGAGGCCTTACATATGAGAGGAGTAGGCCTGGGTGTGAAGGAGGTTGGAGGGAGAAGGAGGCTGATATAAAAACAGCACACAAGAAATTTAAAAATAATTTACAAATAAAAATATATGTATGCATAGACTCTGTCTCTAGTCCTCCGTATTATTAATTTAATCTGCAAAATGCTCTGGCCAGACAAGTTAGGGGAGAGGGATAGTTAAGAACTATTTGATTCTAAATTACTGTTCCTAAGACCTTGCCTTGGCAGGTAAGGTCCCCAGAGCAGCATTTCTTCCTGGCTACTGCAGGTTTAAATTTTATTAGGGAATAAATACTTCTCTGAGTCTCTTACAGAATATATACTGCTTTAAAGTTAGTAATGTATGTTTGACGGAAATTGCTGTAAATAGTGCTTCAGAGACAGAAGACTTAAGAAAACATGACTTTTCCCAACCTCTTCAGAGGAATATGGTCTTGTTCAACACCCCTGTACATTTCAGCTCACAACAAGGAATCATAGAGAATCAGATAAAGCTAAGCTAAGAAAGCTTCATAGGATACATAGGTTCTAACCCAGTCTGCATAGTCAGTCTCCAGAATCCTGAGCAGTCTCTGTGTCTGTAAGAGACACAGATGTATGGAGAAAGAGCTCCACCCCTTCAGTGACCTGGAGCAGTGGCTCTCAATCTGTGGGGTGCCACCCTGTGGTCTCGGAAGACCATTGGAAATGCAGATGTTTACATTACAGTGCATGACAGTAGCAAAATTACAGCTATAAAGTAGCAATGAAAATAATGTTATGGTTGGGGGGGTCACCACAACATGAAGAAATGTATTAAAGGGTCAAAGCATTTGGAAGATGGAGAACCAGTGGCCTAGAGGACCCCACCCACTCCATCTCCAACCTTCACAATAGACTCAAATTCAGGTGGAGTAGCTTTGTGAGGTTAGCATGCTTCACATTCCTTTCCTCACCTCACTTCTCAATGATAAAACAGTTATGGATGTTATTTGGGCAAACAGGCACCTGATAAGTATTATCTGTCTTGCTTTAAAAAAAAAAAAACATAGCATCCAGAGAATATTTATTAACACTATAGTTAATCTGTTTGGCCAAATATTTATGTCACTAGAATGTAAATTTCAAAGGACAAGAATTTTGTCTGTTGGTTCACTTAAATATCCTTACCCCACTCCAATGCCCAATGGACACATGAAATACATTCAAATATTAGTTGAGTGAATAAATGAATGAATTTAAAAAAAAAAACCTTACATATATGATAAGGGTGTGAACTTTATCCCACTAGCATAAAGCTTTGCCTGAAATAAATTTTTTTTTATTTTTTATTTTCAAGGATGGAAAGAAATATTTCACTTTAAATTGAATATAGTAGTGCCAAGTGTTAAAAAGTGAAAACACACCTCCCAATACATTTGAAATCCAATGAAAGTCTTGTAAGGTTAAGATTAAAATTGCAGTGAATTTATAAGTCAGTCTGGGAAAATTGACATATTACTGAGCCTTTCAAGCTATGAGCAGAGTCTAACGTGTTTCCTTTACAGCTGACAGTAGACTCTCATAGTTCTTATAGGAGTTGCTTTCAAACTTAGAAAACTTCATTCCTAAAAGTTTTGCTGTCTGTAAGATATTTACAGTTAAATAGTAGCTTCGAGACAATTTTATCTTCTGATGATTGCAGCTGGTGTGCAGAAATGCACCTGCCCTTCATGTACTGAGTTTGTGCTGTGTGTTCTTGCTAAAGGGACCCGTGAGCTCTTCTCATTATCTTATACATTCCTTAGATGTAGGAACAAAGAGCTGGGCCACTTATGAGGAATTTTGCTACTTCCTTTGTGACGTTCACATCCCTTGTTTCCTTATCATAACAAACCAAGACCTCTCATCAAACCCTAAATAGAATTGGTGGGAATGGACAACTTTCTCTTGTGATCATCAGGGACCAAGGTCTGCATTTTCCTATTAACTTTGCTGTCTGAGAGTTTGTAAAAAATATTTGTATCAGACTGACGCCTCAGCTTTGGATTTTGTTTGGTGCGCCATACCTGTAACCCTGTTTCCTCTTCAGTCCTTGTTGTTAGGGGTAAGCCAAAGATTTTAGCAGAATTTATGCACCACATTTGGTTATTCTCTGTGGCTTTCTCTCTTACCACATTTAATCTTCAAAATTTAAAGTTTTAACAGACGTCTATTAGTGGAAATATCTTGTGGTGGAGAAAAGTGAATTCAATCACCTTAAATCTGCAAGCATGTTGAAACGAAGACTTCTACCTACTTGCTGCTGGATTCTCATGGAGTTGTTCAATTCAAGACAATTCACCAGTCCAGCTGCCATAAGGCCTTGGTAGTCCACGCTCTAGATATAGCCAGTCTCTTGAGCAGAATCATAAGAGATCCAGCTGTACATTCCCATCTCCTGTTTTCCAGCTTCCACATAAGCATGCCTTTTAAAGGAGACCAATTGTATTGACTTTTCAGACCACGTGGATGAGAGAATTATATGCAATGGGATTGCTCCAGAAAAAGATGTCGATGGATTTCACATTATCAATATCGGAAGACTGTGCCTTGACCAGCATTCGCTGATCCCTGCCACTGCCAGTGCCGTTTGGGAAATCATCAAAAGAACAGGTTGGTAACCTGGGTCTGTGGGAAACCAGTATCATCTGCAGATGAGCACCGGGGCCTTGACTGGGTAGAGCTACCTCTGTCCACACATGACTGAAGTGATGAGCATAAACTAAAAATGTACATTTATCAATAGCACAGGAGAAGACAGCATAAGAGAAAACAAAGAGCGTGTGTCAGGTGATTGGCAGCTACACTTGTAGTTTGCAGGGGGCAAACCATCGAATGTGGCCAGGTCTTCCTACTTTCAAAGATTTGTTTATTTATTTTATTTATATGAGCACGCCCGAGCTGTCTTCAGACACACCAGAAGAGGGCATCAGATCCCATTACAGATGGTTGTGAGCCACCATGTGGTGGCTGGGAATTGAACTTGGGACCTTTGAAGAAGCAGTCGGTGCTCTTAACCACTGAGCCATATCTTCAGCGAGTCTTCCTACTTTTAAATCATGCATCTTGATGACAGTCTTTTCAAACTGGAGGGCATTTTCTACTAAGCTAAGCTTATATGGGACCTCTGTCCATTGACTGTAGATTTTAATAAAAGCATGCAGGCTTTGACTGTATTAGACTCAACATGATTGGCAAGTACGCTCATGAAGCTCAGGGGCTTTGCACATCGATGGCTTCCTGCCCCCAGCACAGTCATTTTCTTTCTGGAAACACCTTTCCATTTGTAATCCTCTGATTTCTAGCTGATCTACAAACTCCAAGAGAAAGCAGATTCTAGAATCACACACTAGCTCATGAGTACTTGGATACGTCTTGGTTCCAGTGTCTTCCTGGTACTCACAAAAGATAGGACATTAACTCAATAGTGTACTGCTTCGTTTGGTGAAGTAAAGTGTGTGAACCTTCCACTCTGTTATCCACGTCTTGCTGGAAGTCTGACTGCCGTTTGTGCTTAATACTGTTGTATGAACTTTTAGTCTAATTAGCAGTTAATGTATTTTAAGACTGTACACTTCATGAGAAACTTGGTTTTTAAAAGGACTTTAATGGCAACTTGAGGACTTTTGTAGTTTGTAAATGAGGGCATAATGAGAGAGGAAGCGGCAAATCCAAGAAGCATTAAAAGAAATATTTATAAATAATCCAGTGAGGGCATGCTATAGACAGGGCATGAAATCCACACCTAATTAGAAGGTTTTACAAAATGCTTCAGTTGGCTTTTCACATACTTAATTCTCTCCTTATTAGTCACGCATTTAAACAGACTGTATTTTTAAAGGAATTGAAACATTTGGGAAAAACGTGGTCGTGGCAGGACGATCCAAGAATGTGGGCATGCCAATCGCCATGCTGCTGCACACGGATGGAGAGCACGAGCGTCCTGGAGGTGAGCGTGGGTTTCTGAGGCTCATTTATGGTGTGAAAGCCTGGAACACCAGAGGGATTTCTGGTGTAGGTGTTACTCCCTACTGCTGTGATAAAATACCAAGACCGAAGGCCATGGAAGAGCTCATTTCAGGCTTCAGAGGGGCAGAGGTCACCATGGTGGAGGGGAGGTAACCGGTGGCTGGAGCAGCTGCTGAGTTCACATCTCTAACAGTAAGCAGGAGGTGGCAAACACTGAGAGGGTCAGGCTTTTGAAGCTCAGAACCCAGTGACCTACATCCTTCACACATGCAACACAGTAACATATATAGGTGTAGTTAAGTGCCTACAGATGTACTCACTCTCATACAAAGGCGTATAGAGGTTTTTTTTTAAGTATTATTAATCATGTTGAATTTTAGTTTCCTCATATCAGTTTCTTGGCAAGTCTTCTTTTAAGGTCTTGACTGTCATAATTCACATGAAGAGATTTTCAAAACACAAAGCCCCATGGGAAAATAAACACAGTGTTGACTTATGTAAAGCAGTGGACAGGTGTGACAGCACACGACTATTGTTGTAACACTCAGGAAGCAGAGGCAGGCTCAGCCTGTGAATTCAAGGTCAGCCTGGACGACAAAGTGAGTTCTAGGCCAGCCTGAGCCACTTAGTGAGACACTGTCTCAAAAAAAAAAAAAAGTAATGAATAATGAGGATGGACAGGTGGCCTTTGACCATCGTTTTCTGTTTCTGTTTTAAGAATCTATCGTAGGAAGCTAATACATGTGTATGGTTCATAGTAAGTCAGGGCTTGTCCGAGCACCCGCCTTCCAAGGCTTTCTTCCTGCTGGCTCACTCTTTCCTTCTAGCTCATTTTATCATCTACTCTTCTCCTGGGTGTAGAATGTTGGTCACAGTGGCTGTCACATAATAGTCTTATGTTAAGGAAGTTAAAACCAGAAGGAATTTTAAAAGGACACACTATTTTTCATGGAAACTTTGATCTAAAAACAACCAGCAAGTTTTTCTTTACTTTCAGCACTTTATTTTCTTGTCTCATCATACCAAGCACCATTTCAAGCCCCATGTTCTGAAGACTACTTTCTCATAAACTGTCTAGCCGGTTTTCAGTGGTTCCGGTACACAGGATTATTATTCCCATTTTACAGATGAAGAAATGAGCTTGTAAGGCTCTGGTGGATTCTGAGGAAGTGGAGGTCCCAGGACTGGGAGCTAGAGATGAGTGGCCACTGTGGGTAGGAACTCTGGTCAGCAATAGACTCACTGCCGATCCTCTGACCTTCATCAGAGACGGTCACTGTTCTCGTCTGTAAGAAATACACTGCATTAATAGCATAGTTACTGTGAAGAGTAAATGGAAAAGTTTTTTTTTTTTTATTCAATAAAGCACTAGTATAAAGGGTTTGAGGTGTTAGTGTCTGGAACACAGTGAGTTAAATAAGTTGCCACCTGTAGCCATAACAGGTCTTTTCTCAATTAGTTCTAAGTTAAGAACCTATAACCCACCACTCACGTGGTTACAAGACAAACCCAAAGGTCACTGGTGTTTTCTTCCTTGGCTTTAATTTGAAATTTAGTTTCTTTTCCTGATGAACTTTACTTTTTGATTTTAAAAATCATATTTAGTTTGTTTTGTAAGAGTTTGAACGAATTCAGCTTATGAAGGTTTACAAAGCCATAATTAGAAGTCTGACACCATAATATTCCAATGTTACTTGACAACATGCTTTTTCTTATAGAGTTCAGTATGTTATATGCTAATTTCTTGTTATATTTAAATTATGAATTATTTATAAACTACCTTAGAAAACCAATCCCCTTTCAGTTCAATTTAAAGCTACAAAATACTATGCTACACATATTACCTTATGTATTGTGGCATATGTAATTGTTTATAGATACATACATATGCAGCAAAATATCAAAATAAACACAAATTGATGGTGGTAATTGTTTAGGTTTTGCAGCAGATCAGGGGCCAAGGAAAGCCACAGAAATCACACCATACAGCAGATCTTATGAGGGGGAGGAGTGAAAGGCTACTTTGGAATAAGGACAGGAGAGAGACTGGGAGAGACAGAGACAGATAGAAAGACCAGAGAGAGACAGAGAGACAAAGACATGAGAGAGAGAGAGAGAGAGAGAGAGAGAGAGAGAGAGACAGAGAGAGACAGAGAGAGAGAGAGACAGAGAGACAGAGAGACAGAGAGACAGAGACCAGAAAGAGACAGATAAACAGAGACCAGAGAAAGGCACACAGAGAGACAGAGCAGGCTGTGATGGGGTGGCCTTTTTAAAGAGGACATGTCTCATGGCAACAGTGGAAATGTTGCATTTTTGCAGCTAGTGATGACCTGGTTGCTGGCACTGAAGGTGAGTTTCCGGCAGACCTGATTTTTAAGTGTAATGAATTTTGAGAAGAGAATTATGGAGTTAAAACCTTTTACTTTAAAAACATTTTATATCTTGTTTAATGAAATTTCTCCACTTTAATGAATGCTAAAAAATAAAATACATTTGAAATTGGTTATAATCTACATTTTACAAAGTTAAATTTACCTTTATTATAGTGGTACCTCACAGTTATTATAATTACTGTATCTGAAAGGTAAAAATGTATAGTAAAAAATTATATTGAAGGTTTGTTACATGGGTGGTGTTAATTTTTTTTTGGTTTGAGACAGGGTTTCTCTATATAGCCCTGGCTGTCCTGGAACTCACTCGGTAGACCAGGCTGGCCTCGAACTCAGAAATCCGCCTGCCTCTGCCTCCCAAGTGCTGGGATTAAAGGCGTGTGCCACCACCACCTGGCAGTGGTGTTCATTAATAGACATTTAATAGGAGCATTGGGACATATATTATTAGCATAATGAACAAGTAAGCAAGTGCTTACTGAATATTTGGAGTCTGGGAAAGTTAGTGTTTTGGATGTCTTTGCCTGGCAGAGCAATAATTAGATGCATTGTTAGCTAATGGAGATAATGAAGGAGGATTAACTGCAAGTTTATATCCATAGAACTTGTTCTAGTGACACAATGTTGAACATTTAGCACACACTGTGTATGGTTTTACCAAAAGAGACTGAGAAGCCTAATAATTCAAATTTATCTCAAAGACAAAAATAATTTCACTTAAAAAAATCATAGTCACTTAGTTTAATATGTTTCTGTTCTTGGCTCACTTTAAGTTTTGACATTAAGAGCACAAAGCTGGGATACTTTGTAAAAAAAATTCTTTTCGTTTACTTGGGGATTGAAATATTCAAGAGTGAGAAAGTACTTAAATCTCTAAGGTGGAACTGTGTGTGGGAGGGAGGAGAGGCGTGGAAGGAGGGGAGGCGCTGCAGTTGGAGTGTTGCTGTGTGGATTATTGTATGGGAGACAGAGAGACAGACTAGTGAAAAGATAAAAACAGGAAAGAAAGAAGGAAAAGAAAGGAAGGAAGAAAACACAGAAAGAATGAACTAAGGAAAGAAAGGAGGGAAGAAAGGAAGGAAAAGGAAGGAAGGAAGGAGGGAGGGAGGGAGGGAGGGAGGGAGGGAGGGAGGGAGGGAGGGAGGGAGGGAAGGAAAAAGAAAAAATAGAAAGTAGGGATGGCGCCACCTGCTTCTGAGCACAGGTGCTGCAGGGGCCAGAGGAGAGGTTCAGCTACTACCATTTCTAGAGTCTCTCCTCATAGACTCACAGTCTTGGTGGAAGTAGGAGATGCCAGGGAACATGGCAGGAAAGTACAGGGATGTACAGATGTCAGAGATGAACAAACATTCTGCTTACAGCAGCCCAGGCTAGGAAGAAGTGACATGGAAGGTAAGAGCTGAGACTTGCATAGGATATTTAAGGACCACTGTGACTGTCACGAGGTTATGGGGTATTCTTTTGACTTCTTTATATGTATTAACAGAAGCAGCTTCTCTTCCTCTGAGAATGAAGACCAAATAGAGTAACACTCTCGTCTTGAGTCTCGTGGTCTTCCATAGCCAACTTACGATAATGTATCAGAATAGGTTTTGCTGTCAAAATTATCTATCTGTTGTTTCACAAAGTTAGTCAGCCGATTTAAGGTCCAGGGACCAAAAGAAATAAGCAAAAGTAACCCAATTATCAGTCCCCAAATGGAAGGAAGTAGGGTTGACAATCATGAAGGGGTTGAAAACCAATTCTTGTACCAGCTCTCATCTTTTTCTGTCTTTTCTCAAGTTCTTCTCTGACCCTTTTCATGTTCTCTTTAACCATCCCTGTCTTGTCTGTGTAAAAGCAGCATTCTTCCTTAAGGTCTGTACCCAGTCTAGAGCAGTACACAGTCTTTTCTATTGTAAAAGAGTAAATCAAGTCCAATAAAGTCCTTTGTAATTTTTGGAGCTCACTTCAGACAGCGAAAATGCCTGAGTTACATATGGAGCCATCCTCTCAATGGAGAGTCTTTTCATTGTGAGAATCAACTCCAGTTTTGAAAACTCATACTTTAGCCATGCTGGGAGCATTATCTCTCACCCCCAGGAGGCACTAATGAGTAGGAGAAGCTTGGGGCAGTGCAAAGTGATGTCAGGGGCTTGTTTGATTAAGCTCTGCCCGGTAGCAGGTGGGGCCAAGCTCCCATAGGCTTCAAAGAGCCAGTTAGGAACATGTAGAAATGCAGGATCCATGCAGAGTGTCACCACCCATCCACGATACTCTGTGCTCCTCTGGCTTTGTTAACTATAATCTTGAGTTTGTGTAGTTAACGTATTAGAGAAAAGACGATTATTCATGTCTCACTTTCTCATTTGAATAATCGAAGTAGTGTTTTACTGCCAATGTCTTCTAACTTTTGCCAGCACATATCTTGAAAGCATTTAGTTGAAAACAGGCATTCTTATTGGATGATGGAGATTGTTACCCAGCAGGAAGTGGCATTAACCTATTTAACTTATAAAGCAAGGCTCACAAGTCCACTCAGTGAATAGAGTCCCTTGCTACCAAGTTAACAACCTGAGTTTGATCCCTCAGACCCACAGAGTGGACAATGAGAGCCATCACCTGAAAGATGTCCTCTGACCTCCACATGCATGCTTCTGTACATGCAAGCCCTGCCTGCCCTCCCACACTAAATAAATGTAAACATTAAATTTTCAAAAATCTCTACCATGACAGAGCAAAATTCAAATTTTTCTCTATACTCTGTTGCTTTCTCTTTGATGCATGACCTCAGAATACCACACATTGGCCCCACTGTTCACCTAGAACACCCTGTCTCTAACCTCTATACACACATCTGAGTAGGCGATCACCCGGCCCTCTCAGCCACGTCACCTGCCACATCTTCCCCACTGTATGCTTAGAGTTCACAAAACTGCACACCGTTCCCAAAGCACTGCTCCTCATTCTACTGGGAGTTTTATGTCCTGGTCCTTTGGTCTGAAACCCTCGCTCCCTGCTTCCCAGCCATTTCTTTGTACAGCCTACCATCACTGCCCTTATACTGATTTCTCTCTCACACACATCTTTTCATTCCAAAAAGAACTAAATATGAATTTCCTTTTGGGGTTGAGGCAGTTTGAGATAAATCTCCTTACGTAGTCCTGGCTGATCTGGAACTCTGTATGTAACTTAAGTTGGCTTTAGACTCACAGCAATTGTTGGCTCAGCCTTTCAAGTCCTGGGATTACAGGCATGTGCCACAATTCCCAGCCAAATGTAAACTTCTTACTAACAATATTTTAGGCTTTATACTTGTAAAATGTGGCATAAGGATCCATAGGTAATAACAGAATAAATCATTAAATCAGTAAGTCTGTAAGACATGTTTACATGCCAAGCACTGGGCCAACACTGTACAAAATCAAGCCACAGATTTTAAAATATGAATTTATCATTTGTTGAAAGAAAATTTTTGAATGAAAGGAAGAAAGGAAAGAAGAAGCTATATGTGCCCCCACAGATCATTCTTTTACATTTAAAATGATAAGCCTTTATATAGAAGGAAGATTTAAATCTCCACTGCCTCCAAGAGTCGCTGGTGTCAGTAGGGGAGGGATGGGCCACATCAGTATCAGGAAGGGAAGAGGAATCCCCCGGACACTGTGTAAAGGAGGGGAAGGCGCTGGTGACATTCATGGAAGGAAGCCGCTGTTTCTACACAAACCATCATGGTTCTGTCTGTTTAGCTTGTCTTCTTACAGAGGAGCTGATTTCTTTGCTGGTAAATAGATGAAGTACAACAGTGAGTACATCAGACATGGCTCTGTCCCCTGAGACTGAAGAGCAGTAAGAAAGATAATCATTAAACCACAATAAATAAACGATTCTAATTATAACTGTGCATGCAAAGTGCTTAAAGCAGCTGTACAGCATTATGGGAAAAGCTTAGTCTAGGACAGAATGTGTGAGCTCTACATATGATTAGATATGAATGCTACCTTTTGGGAGATGCACTCCAATTACTATTACAATGAAACTTTTCAAAAACTGTATGTATAATGTATGTGTCTGCGTGTCAGTGTGTGTCCGAGTCTGTGTCCGTATGTATCCATGTCTGTCTGTCTGTCTGTCTGTCTCTCTCTCTTTCTCTCTCTCTCTCTGTGTCTCTCTCTGTGTCTCTCTCTGTGTCTCTCTCTGTCTCTCTCTCTCTCTTTCTCTGTCTCTCTCTGTCTCTCTGTCTCTCTCTCTCTCTCTCTCTCTCTCTCTCTCTCTCTCTCTGTGTGTGTGTGTGTGTGTGTGTGTGTGTGTGTGTGTGTAGACCAGAGGTTAACAACAGGAATCTTCTCTCCCACTTATCTTTTGAGATATCATCTCTCACTGAAACTAGAGCTCACAGATTGAATGGACTGGGTGGTCAATGAACTACAGGGGTCTGCCCATCTCTGTCCTGTGCCCGCTAGCTCTGGGATTACAGGTGTGGCATGGGTGCTGGGGATCCAAACTCAGGTCTTCATGTTTGCATGACAGGCCCTGTACTGACTGGGTGCTCAGTGTCAACCCTGAGATCACTTTTAATATGTACACACTGAGACTATATTTAAACTACAATTTTCACCTTCACGGATCCATGGAAATATATTAGATATAATAGGAATGAGAAATGGTGACGTAAAAGAAAAAAAAAAGCTAGAGTTAAAAATGGAGCCAAAGATAAGACTTCTACTAAAAATAAGGGTATCATTAAATTTTCATGGGCATATTCCCACTGTCAAGCAAACTACTTTTTATTTATAGGAACTAAGTATCTATTTGCTGAATTTACTTCATTGAGTCTATGTACTTATGGATGGGTCATTAGTTTTACCTTTAAAACTTTTCAGCAGAAACAAAAAAGAATATTAGCCAAATAAGTATCTGTAAGATTAAAAATGAATACATGCTTTGGAAAAATAAAATATTTTTCTAATTTTAGAACACTTAATTTCTCTTGAGGGTTCTTATAAATGGAAAGTTAATGGATTAAGTAATATGTAAGACTTTTTTTTTCAAGTTAAGGCAATGCGTACATTTAATAAGACTATTTCTTTAATTATTTAAGTGGAGATTAAAGCAACCACTCATGTTCATGGCTTTTAGTTCTCATTAGACATTTCTGCTCGCTCTGTTTTAAGCCATTCCTCCTTTCAACTTCTAAACCAGTGCTCTTAATCCCATCTACGTTTGTTTGTTTGTTTGTTTGTTTGTTTTGGTTTTGTTTTTTTCGAGACAGGGTTTCTCTGTGTAGCCCTGGCTGTCCTGGAAGTCACTCTGTAGACCAGGCTGGTCTCGAACTCAGAAATCCACCTGCCTCTGCCTCCCAAGTGCTGGGATTAAAGGCTCGTGCCACCACTGCCCAGCATCAAGGTGCCTTTAAAAATGTAGTTTCCTAAGTCCATCACCCAACACATGGAAACGAGAATCTAGGAGCTGAAACAAAGCATCAATATTTTTAGAAAGCACAGAGGAATATTTGTGGATGACCTTGACAGTGACTTCTCAAAACACAGACTGAGACTCGTACTTAAGATCTTCATCCAGACCCATCCTAGGCGAACCTTTGCAGCCCTGTGACTGAAAACACCAACTGTACTCTAGACTTACGGATCCACTTGACAGTCTGACAGGCTCTGTAAACACTTCACACTCCATATATAAACCCTTACTTCTGACTTTCCTCCCATTGCTTTGCCCATAGTGTCCTCTAAGGATAATGTGGTAAAGTCCCCTCCCTGGGGAGACTGGAGGAGGTGTGAAGAGTAGAGAGAACATTGGGGTAGAACTTATTGGGAAGCCTTGAAGTCACTAGCTGCATGTTCTCAAGGAGAACTGTGGAACTTAGGCTCCCTGTATTCATCCACTTCTGGTATATGAATGGTCCTGTGAGAGTGTACCTTCTACCACGTTCCCAGGACAAGGAGGCCATTTGATCATGGGCTGAAACTTCTGAACTTAGCTCAAATATTTCCTCTCAAATGTTTGTCATAGTAATGGTAAATTTGAGAGAAATGTTTGGGCTCAGAAGTTTACAATTTTTTCGTACTTCTCTTATGTTTTCCGTAATAATTTTAGAATCAAATAGATGCTTCTTTCCAAAAGAAAACTATTGGTAAGAGTTGTACTCTTTTTTTTTTTCCAGCAGACATAGGAGAATGGTCATTACTGTGGGATTTCCAGCAAGGGAACATGATTGTCTGTCTAGTTTCTCTGTTTAATTTATGTCTTTTGGTATTGTTCTAGGGAATTTTATATCACATAGATTTTACACTCTTGGTCATGGCACCTTTTGATCTGCTATACAATGAGATTTTCTTCCATATGTCTTCTAACATATTGTTATATATAATGTATTTATTTTTGCATATTCATTTTTGGTGATAACTCAATGAATTCTCTCAGTGTTTCAATAGTATGATAATTACTGTATTTATTAAATACATTTAAACTTTATATTCATTAATATTTTCTATTATTGTTCTGTTTTCTTTATGTAACTTTTAACAAGTTACATAGATTGGTGATTGAGTTTTCTGGTTTTTGTTTTACTGATATAGTAACTTTGGTGTGTTATATTTATTTTGTTGAATTTAATATGACCTGCTTTATTATAAAGATTTCTAGAAATTCTATAGTACTGTTTAGTATTTTATTTTTGATCCCTTAATGCTTTGAATTTAGTTTTTAAAAAATTTCCAGTAGAAGGATATTTTATGTCAATAATAATAACTAATTGTGATCAAGGATAATTGTTTTTAAATTATATAATTATTTGCCTTGATTTAATGAAAATATGTTACCCAAAATAATACCATTTGGGTATTTGGGTACTGTGATAGTCTGAGTAGATTTGATGCCCATAGACTCATGTGTTTGAATACTTAGTTCATAGGAAGTGGCACTATTGGAGGTATGGCCTTGTTGGAGGAGGTGTGGCCTAGTTGGAAGAGGTGTGGCCTTGTTAGAGGAAGTGTTTCACTGTGGGGGTGGGCTTTGAGGTCTTCTATGCTCAGGCTCTGCCCAGTACAGAAGGGAGTCTCCTTCTGTGGATCAAGATGTAGAACTCTCAGCTCATTCTCAGCACCATGTCTGCCTGGATGCTGCCATGATTCCCACCAGGATGATAATGGACTGAACCTCTGAAACTGTAAGCCAGCCCCAGTTAAATGTCCATAAGAGTTGCGTTGGTCATGGTGTCCTTTCACAGCAATGGAAATCCAAACTAAGTTAAGTCCATAAAGTATATTATTTATTTTCAGAGTTTAATAAGTTGTAATCATATGATGTTCATTGTATCTTCTATACTTGATCAGTTATCAGCTGAAAGGAGTATATTAAATCCAGCAACTACAATGTATTTCTATCATTTGTAACTTCTGCTTTATGAATTGCATTTCTCCTTTATTTGTTAATTATATATTTATGTTCACTAGAATCCATTAAATTCATTATATCAATTTCATTTATAACTTATATGTTTATATTCACTGAATAAACTCTTCTGTCCTCTTCTACTCCCTTCCCTTTCCTTCTGTTTTTCTTCTTTTATAAAATAATGTTTTGGAGAAGGTTTTTGTGTATATTCTAGGCTAGCCTTAAACTAGTTGTATAGCCTAGAATGCCTCAAACTCTATATGTAGCCTAGGATGACCTCAATTTGGAAAGTCCCTGCCTCTGTCTCCTGAGTGCTGGAATTACAGCCATAAAACAACATAGCTACTTTTACCCCCTCTCCCTTTATTGAGACAGAGTCTCTCTATATAGCCCTGGCTGTTCTGAAACTCACTATGTGAGAGGCTGGCCTTGAACTCAAAGATCCTCTTGCCTCTGCCTCTCAAATATTGAGATTAAATGCTTCTGCCACTATACCCAGCCTGCCCCTTTGCTTTCTAATGCATATACCTTTGTCCTATTTAATATGGAATTTCTCTTTCTATTATCCTTTATAGGTTACTAAAAATTTTTGTATTTATTTTTAGCTAAATACATATGATCAGAATTAACAATGTACTTCCTATTCTGCTTTTGTTTTATTTTAAACATATTTTGTCTACATGTTTTAATATTTAAGATCCTTATTATCTCAATAATTATAATATATAGATTTAATTCTTTATTTTTGTGTAGTATCTGTGAATGCTATAAAAGAATTGATCAAATATTCCCACTGTTTCAGTTTTTGTTTCTTACCTAATATTCATTGATAAAAGTCACCTTTCAGAATATTTATATTTTGAAATATATGCCTATGTTGTTGGCTAATTAGCTTTTAAGAGGACTTATTATTTCCCATTATTATATATGAACAACCAGCAGACTTCACTTTCCCTTTCCAGTCTACCTTTGTGTATTGCAGTCTTTCTACATAATCTGAGCAATGTAAATAGCATTTACATTTGTCAGTGGCCGAGTAAGTTTTCTGCTGCTATAGCAGAATACCACAGGAGGGTAATCTGTTAAGAGCAGAGATCATTTCTTTACAGCTCTGAAGTGTGAGTATTACAACATGCTGCTGCTGAAATCATCTTTCATAAGAAATCCACTCCCAGGTCAGCATTAATCATGAGGGCTCTCACGGGTGAAGTAAACACTTCCAGTCCCATGAGGAGTCTCATGGGTTAAGTAAACACTTCCAGTCTCACGAGGACTCTCATGGGTTAAATAAAGACTTCCAGTCCCACGAAGGTAATCAAGGCATGGTAGTCCAACTCACATCTTTCAAAAAGTCTTATTTCTTTATTAAAACATGTCACATATCTCCAACAATCCATTGGGTGTTTCCTCAAGTAGGTTCTGATAAATCAAAGCACACATGTTAGCAAGTTCCTTTCATTATGGACAATATTCTCCACAGTCTTGAACTTTTAAAAGTGTTCGCAACTCCCAGTCTTAATTTGACTAGTTGGTTGGAAAGTTCTTATTCCCGTTTCTTTACACAAGTCTTTCTGGAAATTGACCACTCTATGTCAATTTGGATGGATTCAACTTGCTGGCTTGGCTTTTATTACTTTAAGCTCTAACAACAACAAAAAAGTTACAATGTTTGTGCAAAATTGTTCAGTATTCCACAACAAATTTTTGTTGTTTGTTGATACACTGGTAAAACATATTTCACTTTCATTTTTACCTAATTTTTTTTATTTCTGCTACTTTTGAAATATGTCCTTTAATTGACTTTAAAATTTCTCATAAGGTAAAGTTTACTTTTAGTGCATAGTTCCATTGACTTGGATATATGCACAGAGTCACCATGACTAGGCTAATCACCACTGGAATCCTAACAGTTTCCTCACCTCCCCAACTCACCCCAGACTTGCCCTTTGTCGGGCTGTTTGCTGATGCTTCACCAAATCCTTCTTTACTTATTACTCATCATTAAATGGATGGATTCTTGTAGACCTGCTGTTTTGTAGACCAGGACACTTCTGCTGGGGGTTAGGGTGGAGGCACAGGCTGGCTTTCCACTCCTCTTACTGTTTTCCCAGTGCTTCCTGTTGGGACAACTCCTCTGTGTCATCCTGTGCACTAAGCACACTGTCATCTGTAGCATGCTCCAGCCTCCGCCTCTGCTTCTCGTGACTGGAGCACAGGAGATGGAGGTGCATTTTGGAGCTGAGCCTGTCACCTTTAGGAAGTGCATGGATGGTCATTTTCAGAGGTCTGATGAAACTGCTTGAAACTGTCTAAGCAGTTTCAAGACCCTTCTTGGATCTGTGTCTGTATGGTATCTACTCTCTGCTGCTTTGGTGACTTTACACACTGGCAAGGATTTGATATCTTCCTGGAGGAGAGATGTGAAGTCTCGTCTCCTGCGGGGAGTCCCACCCTGGGCCGTTTCTCATCACTGTATCTGCCTCATTTGTCTTCTCAGTCCATGGTTACATCTTGGGATGACATAGATGCTCTCCTTTATTAACCTGTAAGCCACTCATGTTTTCACACTCATGCTATGTTTCCTGCTTACTCTTAATCCTCCTCACTCTTCCTAAACACAGCCCCAAGCTAATCTGCTATGCTGTCGTATGGTTTCACTTAAAATGTCCTTTTCTTCTTTTTTCCAAATTGTTACATTTCTGCTCGGCAACATTAAAAGATACTTTGCCTCCCTAGGGACCCTTTCTTGACATTTTCTCTGGGCAGAGTTGATCCCTCACCTATTATTCTGCAATACATTCTCCATTTTAAGAACGTTTATCTTGCTGCTTTCTGTATTTATTTCCCTGTCATTAATACTCTGGTGCATAACCCTAATAACAGTTGATGAATAGCCAGTCAATAAAAAATTTTGAAGAAAAACCACCAGAGGATGGGCAACTCTTACACTCGTTTAGACTTACTTGGTTTTCCAAGTATCCAGTTAAAAGGTAGACTTAAATTCTGGTTCATCCAGACTTTCTTTTGAATTTTTAATGGGATTTAATCATGTCAAATTCATAGGTTATAACAAAACATATGGGAGGTTTAAAACTTTGTACAATTCTGGAAAGTGCGGCAGCCACTCATAGAAGCTTTTCTGCATTGCAGGAGATGCAACAGTGACCATAGCACACAGATACACCCCCAGAGAACAGCTGAAGGCCCATACTCAGCTAGCAGATATCATCATAGTGGCTGCAGGTAAGTCCACAGTGATGGTTATCTGGTGGAGTGACACAGTAGTCATTCCTGCACTAATGCTTGATGCATTTAAAGAACATATGAGAGACACACATAGGTGAATGTATGACTAACATCTGTGAGCTGAAGTTTGTCTTGGCACAGTCATCATGTTGGCCCTTTGTACCGGTGTCAGCACCTGCCAAACCCCTGTGTACCCTTTCCCAGTCACTTTGACAAGCATGACTGAGCAACATGTATACAAGCAGATCAATGCTGATTGGTAATATCCTGTCATGTGGGGGAAAGAAACAAAACTGAATTTGATCTTTAAAATTGTGTTGGTGAAAGCAGAATGTCTAAGTGAGGGACAGACAGATAACCACTGTGCAACTCTGACCACACCCAAGCCTGAGGCATGGCTCTTAGAGTCAACTAGAGCATGCCCCAGTGGCTGCATCTGGCAGGAGAGTCAGGGTATTTACACAAAGGATGGTGTCTGCATTTTGGTGCAACAAACTGAGGGTCTCTGCTTTGTATGGAAGAAGATATAGAAAGAAGAGTTAAAAGTTGTATTTTCTTAGGAATAAGAAAAAAGAAGAGCCAACCCCAACTTGGTTATAAACGGAGCCACTTAAAGCCACCAGGCCTGGAGCTGAGTAGCTCCCTATTACTGAAGTTCTTAGGAGGAGAAATTAAAGCAAAGCAAAATAAAACAAAACAAACAAAAAACAGCAGGTATTCTGGAGAAATCTTTGCTAATTTTAAGAAATAACTCTTACAGTATTTTGAATGGCATAAGTATTTCATGTTCTTTTTTAAAACTTTGTTAAAATGATTTAACAGATCAAGTATCATGGTGTAAACACAAGTAAGCAGTTTTATTTTAAATACATTGTCTGTAGAATGTGTTACATTCCTTCTGTGTAACCCATTTTTTTAAAGAATGCTTATGCATGGAGCACAGTGTACTGAGTTGTGCTCACTAAACATTGTTATTTCCTTTAGTTTTGAGATTAGGTTCTTTTGTAGTTTAATAAAGAGAAAAAAATAAATGAAAAATAATATGTATATGTTTATTATAGCATGTTTAAACTGACCTGTTTTAATTAATAGAGTAAATAAAGTGACCAGATTGATATTTTAGATCCTAGAAAAAGGCTAGAGTACGGAGTTCATATGCGTGACTAATTTACTTAGAAATATTGAGAGTCTACAGCATGTCTCTGATTTAATCAAACATGAATACATTCAGATAGCAGAGGGAAGATTGGATTGATTCACTCAATAATCATTGAACTCTTGCTGCACAGCAGAAGATGTTACAAATTATAAGGGTATGAATACTTAATAAAATGATGAAGCACAATCATCGAAGAGGTTATAACATTTGTGGAAAACAGCATAAAAAATCTCAAACAATCAAAAATCACGCCAGGTAAAGATAAGCGCCACATTGAGGTTTAGTGAAGGAAAATAACATGGATGAGACACCATTTTAGATATCGATCACTGATAATAGTTTTCAAGAAATGGCCATTGAGTGAGTAGAGTCTCATTCCTGGTCATTCGTCTGCCCGCTGGATTCTACCTTGTCTTGCTTTGGTCTTTATGACCTGTGGACAGCCTGGCCTGTATATTTTAGTCACTGGCTTCTGCCAAGATTTGACACAGCAGGAAATCTGAAGGGAAAGATGAGAAAGCTCTGGGCTGGTTGTTTCTTCTTTCTTCTGCCTCCCTCCTGCCACTTTCTGCAGTGTCTGTGGTTTGCTGGTGACACTCTTCTCACAGGTCGCACTCTCCCTGTGCTGTAGTAAGGCTGTGTACTTCACCTGCCCCCTGCCCCCAGGCATGGGCACACACACCCATTCTCCCATCTCTAGCAACCTAGGCTCTCAGTGGCCCCCAAACACAGCTGTGTATATATATGATGATATATATATATATATATATTTATAGCTTTTCCTTATTTATAGTCAAGTGTTGCATCCGTTGCCATACCCAACGCTTGAGTGATAGCCTCTATCATTCTCTTGTTTCGTTACATGTTACTGGCAATCTCCAGGCTTTAAACGTCACAAGTGTTTATATTTTAAAGCATGTTTAATGTTAATAACTTGTAAATAGTGAGCCATGTTTCTCAACGTTTGCATTTATCAGCTATAATATTGACTGGATGTTTTTTCCTAGTGGAGAAAACTTTCTCAGCATGTATTCAAGCTCATGCTTTGTCTTGTCATCGTGACAAGCGGCAAATCCTCCTGTGAGATCCACAGACAGTCGCTTATGAAGGAATCAACACATATGCACATTATGTCAACACATAAGTCACTCATTATACCTGACACCATCGCCATCCTCAAGTCTCTCCTGTGGGCTTTTATTTAAAGTCCGAGGTCAGATTCCAGCCTGAGGTGTTACAAAAACCAGGAACAGCAAAGAAGGCTACAAGAGGAAGAATTGAGCTTATCTATAATTAAGACGAAGGGGCCATCATGTAAAAAGATTCATGCTAAGGTCTTTTTGATTAGTTCCTCCACTCGATCTGTGGGGATGATTAGCTGGTGTGTGGTCTCGGGTGTGAGTTCCTGTTGGGTGGAGTTGTGGTCCCTGTGTCTGCCACACAGCTGGAACCACAGCTCAGAGTGGCAGAAGGGCCTGCAGGATTTTTAACTGAGCCCCTTCCACGGGGCACCAGGCAGGCTCTGTGAGAAGCCACCAGGGTGTCCCCAAGCAGGGAGAGAATTCAATCTGAAGTTTTGGAGGGGGCAGGGGCTCTTGAGTGGACTTGGAGGCTGGTGGTCTCTGTTCTCAGGCCCCCAGATGCCACTGGGGGGCTGCGGATGAACAGAGACTGGGGGCTGCAGACTGGCCCGCAGCCCAGAGGAATGAGGGAGAGAGAAGCACTGACTACACACCGCGGGAAGAGACTCAGTTATCGATGGTCCCTGTGGCTGCAATGCAGAGAAGTCCTCCAGGGGAGATTAGACACTGTTTGGTAGTTGAGACCTTCTCCATGGTTCCACATTGTGAGCCCCAAAAGATACGAGGAAGTCCATGGTTCCGTAAGGGTTTATTTTTATGGTAGGATGTAGATGGATCTGGCGGTACCTCCACTTAGGTCAGGGCAGACCTGACTTAAACAGGGAGGGAGGAGGGTCTGGTAAAGGAATATGTAATTGGCTAAGTCCTCTGGTCTTTAGGTTTCTCATTAATATGAGACCTGTAGTCACGCCCTCTACCTATGGAGGGGCTGGTAAGGGTGTTGCCCTATGTGACTGAACAGCAGAGATCAAAGGGAAGTCTTAGACTACGTGCTAGGAACCTAGAGACTGGGAGCGCTGTGAACTATATGCTGTCTCTCGCCGGCATGGACACCTGTGGGGTCTCCGGCTATCTCTAAGCCAGTGCTTTACAAGAAAACAAACCATCCTTTCACAGTCCCACAACAACCCAGCTCCCTGGGAGATCCTTTCACCACCAGAGGGCTCCAGTCCTATTTTATGTAATGATAGTTTGGCCACAGGCTACCGTGGCAAAAAGACATTTTGAGGGAAGAGACTGAGAGCAATTCATATTCCTTGTTCTTTTCAAAAAGCATGTCACTCTTTCTGAGTGCTGGAGGACAGCCTCATATGCAGCCTTGAGATCATCCCGAAGAAATAAATACTTAGTTATGGGAAAAATTTTGGGAAGAACATGGAGACTTTATGAGAGACAAATAAAGATGGTTGTTACATTTCCATGTCATTCTTTAATAGTCATGAGAAAAATTTAATAATAAAACATGGAGATATTAGCAATGACAGTAATGACAGAAACCAGGAATTTATACTAAAATGTGGTCTATGTAACTACACAATAGCAATAAAGTATTACTAAAAGGGCTACAGAGTGCATCCAGTGTGGGAAACCAACGAATACAATTAGGAGTGGGAATTAAATAGGCAGAGAGTGACCTAATGGCACAGGTAGCTAGAGCAGGGAGGGCTGGGTCAGCCTCACAACTAGAATGTCAGCATATATGGAAACAGTTGCATCTAGAAGTCAGAAAGAGTGTGTGTAGGGGGTGAGTGTGCTATGTCCGGAAGACTGATAACCTTCTATAGATGACAGTGAAGAATTCAGTGATGAATTCTGGAAACAGGCTTGCAGAAGAAGAGTGAAAGAAGACATAGCCGTGTGACAATCTCGAGGCATGAGTAATATTAGCTGATGTTAATATAGATCTCATCCCTCCAGTTTCCTGCAGTATTCACTGGAGAGGTCTCACTATATGTTACTTAACTCTTGAGTGTATGCCTGCAGAACTGATATTTGGAATTAGACAGAATCTCAAATCAGAAAATCAGGCCCTATTAACCCAGGCTTCAAGTTTATGGGAAGCTACCATTCCAAGCTCACAGAGACCACCAGTTTCTAGGGCACTGAATACATGTTTGTAGTTGTCTGTCATCCTCATTCTATGGCAGGAGTAGGCCTGATTATTACTTTTTCTTCTTCTTCTTCTCTTTCTCTTCTTCAAGGCTATATATATATATATATGTATATATGTATACACACACACACACACACACACACACACACACACATATATATATATATATATATATATATATACACTTAGAATAGTATTTGGTACAGAACTGTGAGGAGAGTTCAGTCAGTAAAGTATTTGCCTTATAAACACCAAGATTTGGGTTTGTTCTACAGAATCCATGCTGGAAAAGTCCAGGCAGGATAGAATGTGCTTGTAATCCTCTGTGGAAAAGAAGGTAGGTGGGTCCCTGGGTGCTCACTCTCCACCCAGCCTAGACTGTTTGGTGAGTTGTAGGATAATAAAAGATCTTGTATCAAAAAGGAAATGGTAACCAGTCCCTGAGGAATTACACCAAGGTTAGCCTGTGTTTGCTACTCAAGTACATAAATGTGTATCCCCTGCCACGGCACACACAGCATCTGATACACAGCACCACACACAGCATCTGTGTACAGCACCACACACAGCTTCTGATACACAGCAATGGCCAAGTTAAACTGTGAGGCATTGATCTTAAGATTATATCAGAAACAAGGATGTCTTCAAATTGATTGGAAGTTAGCTGATATACCTTAAGATTATGATTTTTAAAATATGAGATCTTTGTTCTAGTTATTGAATGATTTATATACTGCAACATTATTTTAAAAGACTGCCAGTATTTCTAGGGTGTCATTGTATTATAGTTAATAAAGTCATATGAATGAAATATGTTATTTATGAAAAATTACTTGTAGTGTTAAATGGTGGATGGGCTGGATTGAATATAGATGTTAAGATAAAGGAATTTTGAGGTTGAAGACAAAATAAACTATTATAGATGTCTAAAATATACGTTTGAATAGAAAGACGTAGTTGAGACCCAAACAGCACTCATTCTATGTGGGGCTACTGGAGAGGAGACAGCTCCTTAGAACAGGACACACACTGGAAGATGGCAGTAGAGGTCCTTGGATCCTCTTCTATGTGGTTCTACAAGGAAACTGAAGGATAGAGTAAGTTTGTAATTTCCTTAGAATTATTATTCAGATAAGACAGCAATTTATTTTTTGGAACTTCCCAAAGTCTCTCCACCTATCTGAGTAAACTCAGGTTGACTTGGATTCCCAGAGGAGTCCTGAGTCACTGGTGTGTCCACCTGTGCCTTGCAGTGCTGAAGATGACATCGTGTCTTCTAGGCTACCTCCTCTGTCCCACAAGGTGATGAACCTCCCCAGCCTGACCTCAGCACTTCTATAGCAACACTTTTCATGACAGACAATATAATATAAAGTAGGGTAAACTGCAGATCAGTGCGGTGATGTGGAAAAGTCACACACCTGACTAACACAAGGTGATCAACCCACTTCCTGTCTGCACTTCTCCTCACATCAGTTCTTAGGTACACCCCTGTCCATCCCCATCCAAGGATCTCAGACTCTTCTCTCTGGTGCATTTCTCACTCTTTGGCATGGGTTAGTGATTTTTAAAATACCTGAACACTGAAATCCCAAGTGGCAGCACATGGCTATGATCTGTTCACCATCTCCAGCTTCTGCTCCCTGGGAGTATAGTAAGTTCACATGTAGCCCACAGCAGTTTTGAACAATACCACCACTGTACTGATGCCACACTAAAACATGATTCTTCCCATACCCTGTTTCTCATTCTCCAGTTCCTTCTTTATCTCAAATTTGTCAGTTACCTTTATTAGTATAGGGGGATGTACACAGGCTGTGGGAAGAGGGAAATACTTAATTCTAAATCTACTGCTTATTAATTGGACAACCATGACAAGTCACCCCATCTCCCTGAAACCCACTGTGCCTCTTCGTATTCAAATTAGGAGTATCTAGAGCTTCTTCCCCCTGCATTCCATTTCCATCAGGATTAATTGTAACAAAAAATATTTTCATTATATATATATATATACATATATATAATATTTTTAAAATACTTGTGAATATATATTTATATATGTATAAAACAAATTATAGTATAACTTCTGATCTGCATTTTAGTGATGGATAAAGATGTTAAATGTATTTTGTGTATTTATTGCTCATTAATTCTTTGAGATCATTTATTCAGTCAGTTCATTTTCCAATTTATTGATGGGCTCATTTTCCTTTTGGGTGTTTGATTTTTTTGAGGTCTCTATATATTTTAAGCATTAATCCCCTGTCAGATGAGTAACTAGCAAAGAGTCACTCTATTGTTTTCTTTTTTACAGAAGCTTTGAAATTTAATGTAAGATGTTCTCGTGTGTGACAAATGGCAAACATGGCAAAAGTCCTGTGCCGTGTGTGTGTGTGTGTGTGTGTGTGTGTGTGTGTGTGTGTGTGACAGAGAGAGAGAGAGAGAGAGAGAGAGAGAGAGAGAGAGAGGGAGAGAGAGAGAGAATATATGTTGGATATATATGCAAGGTATATGATATGAATGTTCTGGTGGGAAGCTCCATGGGTTTATTAACTAGTTTAGTTTTGGCAGGTAATTAAGCCTCAGTTTCAAAGTTTTGTTTCTTCTTCTTCTCCTTCTCCTCCTCCTCTTCCTCCTCCTCCTCTTCCTCTTCCTCCTCCTCCTCTTCCTCTTCCTCCTCCTCCTCTTCCTCCTCCTCCTCTTCCTCCTCCTCCTCCTCCTCTTCCTCCTCTTCCTCTTCTTCCTCCTCCTTTTTCTTCAATTTACAAGAACTCGGTAACTAAGTTTTTAAAAAGTTCTCAAGTTTGCATCATCGGCAAGTAACATGTCCCTCCTTTGTAGTCAAAGATATTGCAAAGTCAGAATTTTTTAAGGTGAAAGCAGACTTCTTAGGCATGCGTGGACCAGGCAGGTTGCCTCAGTGGAAGAGCTGACAGAGTTCTGCTTGATGCTGTAGCAGCAGGTGGCAGGGCTGTTGAATTGTCTGCTGAAGACAGAGCCCTGGACAAGGAGGCCTCAGGAATTGTGCATGCATGGTGTATCCAGAGAAAAAAGTTTACAAGCTTGTTGTAAGGGAAATCGTTTGGAATTTCCAGGCAAGCCTGTGGAGTCTGCTTAAATCTTTCCTTAGAATGACCTCTTTTGGCCATTCTGTGAACCTCAAAAATCAGACTTCTTCATCTTGCTACTTTAATCTGCAATAAAGGCTTCATTTAGGATACTGCAGGAGGACAAGGAGTTTTAACTTCCCCAGCAGTCTGCTGGCTCTTGGATTTGTCCTCCAGGGGCTCCAAAGCATCAGGATCAGCAACAGCAACAGCAACAGCAACAGCAACAGCATCAGCATCAGCATCAGCATCAGCATCAGCAACAGCAACATCAGCATCAGCAACAGCAACAGCAACAGCATCAGCAACAGCAACAGCAACAGCAACAGCAACAGCAACAGCAACAGCAACAGCAACACCATCAGCATCAGCAACAGCATCAGCAACAGCAACAGCAACAGCAACAGCAACAGCATCAGCATCAGCATCAGCATCAGCATCAGCAACAGCAACAGCAACAGCAACAGGATCAGCAACAAAATCAGCATCAGCAACAACAACATCAGCATCAGCATCAGCAACAGTATCAGCATCAGCATCAGCAACAGCAACAGCATCAGCAACACCATCAGCATCAGCAACAGCAACAGCATCAGTATCAACAACATGATCAGCATCAGCAACAGTATCAGCATCAGCATCAGCATCAGCATCAGTATCAACAACAAGATCAGCATCAGCATCAGCACTCCAAATACTGAAGTGTTGTACAGGAGTTGGTTTACTTTGCACATGCTTCATTTTTCAGTCCTTCCTATTTTCCATCAATTGTTAGGATCGAACATTCCCTCTCCAAAAAACATGGGTTATGCTCAATAATGATGGCTAAATATCTATTTAAATTATCCTTATTGATTTTTAACCTCCTCTCAACCTCAGCATATGATTGAGTAGATATTTATAATGTTTTTATGTTTCTGAACATTTTAGGAATTCCTCATGTATTCCACAAGTCCGTAAAGCCCTTTGTCCAAACTGAAGCTCATCTGTATCTTGAGTAGACAGTATATTTCAGCCTCACACTGGGTGTCCCTCGTGGCGGCCAGCACAGCTGTGGGTGTCCCTAGAACCTGAAAAGAAGGGTCAAGGTAGACAGAGACACAAGACGCTGGGTTCACTTCAAGAATGGACAATATTTATTTTTCCCATTTCTGTCTATATATTGTGTAGCTAGGCACCAGATACAACATTGCATGGAGAGTCTGAATATCTTTGACCTGACCCCTAAAGTTTTTCCTCCCATCCTTCTTTGCCCTGTGGCCTTGCTTGCCTCTGAGGACATTCCCTCTAGCCTTGGTCTCATTGTCTGTGGCTTTCTGCAGTCACCAGGGCACATCTAGGTCCGTGCTTGAGAAGGAACTGCAGACCTCAACAGTATAAGTCTACTCTGTTTCTTGGGCTTAATCACTCAGTTTTGCTGGTAGCACATGCATGTTACAACTATATTAGATGCTACAGAAACACTGATATATAGATGGCCAAGGATAAGACTCATGAACAGCTCTGCAGAGTAGGATTTCTTCTAAACTTCTGAGGGCTTCAAATGTCGAATTCAAGTCATCAGACTTGTTTGCAAGAACCACCCAGTGTTTTTATCCTCTGAGCCACCTCCCTGACCCCAGGTTGATTTCTGTACAAGCTATGCCACAAAGATCTGGTTCACTCTTCTACATGTAGATAACATTTTTTTCCAAGTTAGCACCATTTTTCAAAAGAAGCTCTCTCTTTTCTAACATGGTCCTGACTTCTTTGTCAAGAATCGGGTGGTTGTAGCAATATGGGTCAGTTTTTTATCTTCTGTTCTATTGGTCCATGTTTTATGCACAACAAAACAATAAAAGAAAAAAGTTATGGAAGGGAATATAGTTGGGGGAAGGCAAATATGAATGAGTAAAACACACTGTACAAGGTTATCAAAGAACTAATAAAAATGCTATGGCAAAAAACAAACAAACAAACAAACAAAAAAAGAAAAACAAAATAAATGAAAAGGAGACCAGAACTATAAAGAAGCATTTGAGATGTGATGCAGGAAATACTGAGAATTACTGTAGAACATTCCTGAAGTAACTTCCTCTGTTCTGGACCTCAGCAGCCAGGTGTGATTTGTTCATCACTGAGATTCTGGAGGCTGATGAAGAACCTTGCTCTCAGCAGTAGACAACCCACTGATGAGTTCTTTAGAAGCCAGGTGTTTCAAGCTTTTTTTTTTTTTTTTTAGAAGGTGAGGATGTCTTTGTAGGGGAAGACAATCTTTTCTAAACCCATCCAGCCTTGAATTCTTCTTAGTTCCTTGTTTGGGTCTGTCCCACAATCCAAAGAGTGAATATGGCATTGCATCAGTGCCGTGACTCAGGGCTTGCACCTGCAGAGGTCAAGGTGAGGGAAGGAGGAGAAACAACAGAGTAGATGGTGACTCTCTTCAGTTAAAGAAGAAGAAAACACTCCCAGGGCACTTCCTAGTGTGGTTAGGAACACGAGCCCTTCTGCGGGTGAGCTCATCATTTGTGTGGGCTAGCAGTGTGTGGCATTGCTGAATGTTTCTTCTAGACATGTGCTGACTGGCAGGGAGCAAACGGTTTCACTGGGTTTGTAGTCAGTTATTCTCAGCTGTGGTGCTTGTTGCAGGAGCCCTCATGGACATAGATTCAGAAAAGTGGTAAACCAGTCACTGAAATGTTGCCCACCAGTGCCTGAATTACCGTTTGCATAGAGGCAATGTTTGAAGTGGAGTGTAGAGGCTGACAGTGATCCTGGCTACCTGCTTTAGGTCTGGTTTTAGTTCAAAAGGAGAACCACAAAATACAAAAAAAATCTACTGTACCTCTTCGAGTGATTTATAAATAGTAATTACTAAATAGGAAAAAAGAGCCTATTTATATAGTCAGTAAAGGGGCTGTGACTCTGTTCACATTTTGAATGAATGCATTTGCTCTTGACTTATAATAATTGCTCATTTTTACACGAGCCTTTATTACAAAGCCAGAGAAATCTAGAGAACCCTGAGTGTGAGCTTTAGACCTGTGGGTGTAATTCTACCTGTGGGTAGAATATAGTCAAGTTCTCTATGTACAGCTCTTCTGCAAATGTGCAGAGATCAGGAGCTTTACTGCTAGGCTCCACATGTGTCACACGCAGTTCTGTCTTTTATGGTACATGCTTACGTGAAGTGATGGTTATAAATTAAGTGTTGAACATATTCTAAGGCCTGAAATACCAAATTCTTATCCAAGATTTAATTCTTTACTATAAATGAAGTATTGCATTTATCCCAATAATTTATCCCAATTAATGGTAAAATTAGGCATATCAAATAATTATTTTTTAACAAATTTCTTTATGATTTATTGTCCAAGAAAACTATAGGCAACAGAAGCAAACATAGGCAATTGTTAGCTACAAATCCTTAATATACCCTTGAAGCAGCTTTTAAAATGAGAGGGCAGGTTACAGAATGGGGAAATGATTAGCAAAGCATTTATCTTAGAAAGTGTTGGTGGCCAAACTACATCAACAACTAATAGCAAGAAATGGAACAAAGCCAGGCTCGGGGAAAGGAGACCTGATTTAGAACTGGACAATGGCACTGCACAGACCTTTATTCCATAAAGGAAAAAGTGAGCAGCAACAGATACATGAAAAGTTCATTACCACTAATCATCAGGGGATACACACCAAAGCTACACTATCATACCATACTATTAGGATGGCTGCCATGAGAAAAGAGATCACATGTGCCTGTACAACTAAAGACATCCTGTACTGTTAGAATGGAAACTGATACAGGCACTATGAAGAATGTTCTGTTTCTCAAGAAGGGTTCTAGCAATCTAGCCTGTAGGTGCACATCCAAAGCATCAGAAACCACTATCTTGATTTATCTGTATTCACTTGCTCATTTGAACATCAGTCACAGGAGTTGAGACGTGTAAATTAAATGTTCACTTACTTATCCATTCACTTATAGGTCAACAGATAAACAGAATATGATCTAAAATATATTATTTATCCATAAAGAGAAAGAAAATCAATATTGGGGAGATGGCTGAGCTGGCAAGGTGTTTGCTGTATAAGTATGATGATGTGAGTTAGAATCCCTAGGACACACAAAAGGTGAGGGCAAAGGCACAAATATGTAACCAACCACAGAACTGGGCAGAAAGAGAAGAACTCTAACTCCCTGTCAAGCCAGACTAGCCAACCCGAGAGGACTCAGTTCACTGAGACTCTGACTCAAAAACTAGGGTGGGAAGGGATTGAGGAAGGGGCCCACATCTCCTCTGGCTCCAAATGCATGTGTACATATAAGCACATACAGACAAGTAAGCATGTCACTCTCACGCACATAAAATATCCAACTATCTGTGATCATAAATCTAGAAGACAATATTTGCAGTGAAATAAAACAAACATGGACTGACAAATAGGACATGACTATATGAGCAAGCTAAATTACCCAAACTTATAGAGACATGTTGGAATGAAAGTTTCCAGGGCTGGGGTGAGGGGAAAAGGGGCAGTGTCTTGGATGTTGTAAAGTTTCAGTTACATGTGATGAATAAATCCCAAGAGATATATTTATCACAGTGTCCATCATTAATAGTACTCTGTTGCATAGTTAAAATCTTGCTAAGAAGGTAGGTTTTATGGTAAGTGTTCTTATCCCCTTAAAATAAACAACATGAAATTAAATTTAAAAGGTGGGAGGAAGAACTTTGTAGATGATGGATATTTTTATAGCATTAATTCTGCTAATGGCTTCATGAATGTAGGCTTACCTTCAAACCCATTAAGTTGTTTACATTAAATAGATACAGGGTTTTATTATGTCAGTCACACCTCAATAAAGTAGTTTTTAAAAAGATTGAATCCAAATTTAACCTACTACATTAAAGGACAAAGCATCACAACTAAAATGGTGTTTACCCATAAATCCAAGATTGGTCTAGCATTGTAAAATCACTTATGTAGTTTTCTATGTTAGCAACCCAAACCAAAATACAAATTTTACAAAGTCTTCACAGTCTTAGAAACCATATATCACAAGTCTCTAATAAATATTTTTCAGCAAACTGGGAGTATAAAGGAACTTCTCTACATTATGAAAGTATTTGTAAAAATCTTACAGGTAACATTGCACTTGATAAAAAGAGTGAATGTTTCTCCTTTTTGTGTAAGTCTATTCCTGAGGAGATGTGAAGAACCATCTAAATACCCAAGAAAAAGTACTGTCAAAAGATCAAAGTAAGGATACCACTAAATTCCAACTTCGTAGTCCAGTGAGTCTTATTGAGATCATTTGAAGGAGTATAGGTGAGGAGTTACTTAGTGGACAAGGAATGACTCCGACAACTGTATGACCAAAAGCCCACCCACAGAAGCTGGAACCTGCAGTATACTATACAATTTGCAGCTCAACAGGTTATTGAAAAATCTCTCCCAGGCACCCTGCTTTGTTTGAGGATCCTTAAAGCTTTTATACACCTGGAACTAGAGAGGCCTGATGATTCTGCTCAGTTTCAGGGACTTCCTGAAACATTTGAGTTGTTCACTGCTGGAGGTTAAGGGAATTCCCTGCAAGATAAAATGAATGTTTTATCTCCCTCTAGAGTATCCTGTGTCTTATACAAGATAGAATGTACTTATAACTTCTGTCTAACATTGTTATTGGTCTATCTAGTCTAAACAAGTAAAGAAAAGTAGCGAGATATATATCCATGCTGGATGATTTTATTTTCAGACAACATGGTCATCTATGCTAAAAATAAAGTGAAATTGATACTACAAAAACAAATTGATTTTATAATTTAATCTAAGAGACTTAAAGAATATACAATCATTATATTAATATAGCCATGAAAGCTATGTGCTCAAAAATACCAATTCAAAAACTATATTATTCTAAATATTTCATATTTCATATGCATATGATTCTCTTATTTTAGTCACATATCTTAAAGTCCTGCAGTGTTTTTTATTTGTATTTTGTGTTTCATGAGACTATAATACAGAAAAAATGAGAACAGAAGGTTGGAAGATTTGAAGAATATCTAAGAGACTGTTAAGAGGATGAGAATGAGGATTACGTTTGAGAAATGCTTTATTTACACAATACTTAAAGCTTAAGGGGTAGTGAATGTAACATGAGTTTTTACCATTTTGAATGATTAAAGGTGGAGGAACAAGGAGATGTCTATGAAGGAGGTGGCTGGAATTATAAAACTAGTTTGCACCTAAATATCCATACTTTATCTGAATGTGTTAATTAGATTATCTGATCTTTGGGAGTTACAGCTCTAAAACAGAGACTCAGCTGCTTGGCTTTCACCTTGGTCTGGGATGCATGGTGCAGGGGTTGGGGGGGGGACGGCAGCTTAGGGATGGTTGTTGTCCTATTCAAGTCCCACCTTCTCCTTTCAGTTCATACATCTCACTCCTTTGATTGTTTTATATTATTAAGCAAAAAAATATTTTTCTTTTCAGGGGCCGGAGAGGTGGCTCAGTGGTTAAGAGACTGGGTGCTCTTGCCGTGTGGACCAGGACTCACAGGGTAGATCACACCCATCTGTAACTTCAGTTTCAGGGATCTGATGCCCTTTTCTGGCCTTCATGGCAGCACATACATGTGGCACACAAACATACCTGCAGGCAGAATACCAACAAACATAAAATAAAAAAAAATGCATTTCAAAAATAATTTAAGAAAAAAAACAGAGGTTGAGAAATTATCTCAGTCAAAAAAGTAGTTGTCTTGCACCATGAGTCTCTGGTTTCTTCTCTAGAACACATGTGTCTTAGTTAGGGTTTTACTGCTGTGAACAGACACCATGACCAAGGCAACTGTTATAAGGACAACATTTAATTGAGGCTGGTTTAATGATTCAGAGGTCCAGTCAATTATCATCAAAGCAGGAGCATGACAGTGTCCAGGTAGGCATGGTAAAGAAAGAGCTGAGAGTTCTATATCTTGTTCCTAAGGCAAACAAGAGAAGACTGGCTCCCAGGTAGCTAGGACAGGATGAGGGTCTTAAAGCCTACACCCACAGTGACACACCCACTTCAACAAGGCCACACCTCCTAATAGTGCCACTTCCCTAGTCAAACGCATACAGACCGTTGCATCATGTTATTCTACACTGTGTAGGTAAAGCTTGAGAGATCCTACTTGTCCAATTCTAGGCCAGTGAGAGACCCTGTCTCAAACAAGCAAGCAAATGGTCGTCACCAACTGAGAAATGATACTTGAGATTATTGTCCTTTGGCCCCTATGTGTATGACACTGTGTAAGCACACTTACACACAAAGTACACACAGGAGCACAGAGTAAAGAGCTTCCAAGCAATGTCCATATCCAAATCCACAAATGCAGCAGCATCCTTTTGTAGAGAGTAAGATTTGCTTACAGGAAGAAAAGAGAAGCATGCATCTCATCAGCTTAACAGGGAAAGTATTCGAGGCAGAAGCTAATGAGACTGCTTAACAGCTATCCTGTGAATTTCTGAACCCTACCAAATTTCTGTATTTCAAGCTGATGTAATCTAATACAGATCACTATCCTTAGCTCTGTGACAACATGTCCCTATCCTGGAATCAACAGATGTTGCCTTATTGTGAACATGATTATTCTGACATGTCATAGCCATACATCTAAACAGGAAGCAAAGACTCCAGAGAAAGAACAACAGAAAGAACAGGATATGTTTTGTGGCTGTCCTCTAACTCAGCACTCATTGAAGTTTCCTAGAAAGAATAGGAAGATACTTAGGATGGCATAGTCTCTCTTGAAATGGAGATTCTATTCATCTAGTGTTATGGTTTCAGTCTGAATGACTCTTCATGGCTCAGGATGTTGAACACTGAGTCCTCAGCTGGTAGTTCTAGTCTGTGAGGGTCTGGAAACTTTAGGACAGGAGGCTAACTGGAGGAAGTAGGTCTTTCCTGACAACTTGCCATCTGCTTCTTTCTTTCTCTTTCTGCCTTCTGCCCACCCTGGTATCATCTACTTTCTCTCTTGGCTTCCCTGACAGAGTGATGCCCTGAAGTTATGAATAACAGATAATTCCTTAATTTTACAATTTCCTCCTAGATATTGTAATCTCAGCTACACAAACATAGCCAAGACAGCTAGGCTGTCTTTGTCCCTCATAAGACTACCTTCAAAGCAAATAATGCTTTAGAAATTTTTCTTGATTTAGAAGGAACCATGCATGCATACAAATTCCATTGTGCTTCCTCTCACTGTTGAAGCAGGAGGACGCCTTCCAGCTGGAGTTTGCATTTCCATGGTGCTAGTTTTATATCTGAACTGGAGCTCTGATCTCGTTCCCAGCCTTACCTCTGACTCAACATTGTGAAACCAAGAAATCATTTAGCTTCTCAGTACCTCAAAATCTAGCTTCTGTGAATGAGGATAATGGGTAAAGCTCTCTTGCTTCACTGAATCGTTGTGGGGTTTAATTAGGTAATGTTTACAGAGCTCTTTGAACTCTACTAATTAAAATGATGTGTAAATACAGCACTGCCTTTCATCAGCATCCCTAGACTGGGTTGTTTCGTAAAGACTTGAAGATGGCTGTGATGGGAGGAGCTATAGGGAGGAGACTTTATTTAGTATGTGCATGTGTGTGTGAACACAGTTCTGAACCTGTCACATTGGTGTGTGAATACCCACTTAGCATTGTGTCTAATGAGACATCTAACACCAGTGGTAAAGGCTATGCTTTGTACTAAGCACCTAGCTCCTGCAGTGTGGAATGGTGCCTAAAGCTTTAGGTACTGTTATCCTATTTTATTTTGCTTAAACAATAGGGTGGATTGTTTTATTTTTCATTTAAAGAATGGTAGAATGGCAAATTGGAGCACCTGATTAGACAGCTATAGTAACCAAGTTAGTGTAATTTTGTATAAGCATCTACTGATGGTCTACTAACCAATCAGACATTATCACTCCACACATATTATATGAATAGTAAACCATATATTTTATCATGAAACTATCCTTTCTGAATATGATCATCTGTTAATTTTTAAATTCTAAATTAATAATAAATCTTTTCTTCTGCCAGAGATAAATTCATAGACGGATATTTTAGCTTGTGGGAAAGATTGTGGCTTGTTTCCTTAAGCTGGCCACGAGCTATTGTGTCTAATTATATTTGTAAAATAGAAATTTTAATGATAAGATTTTAGGCACATAGCAAAACTCAATTTCATATTTGATAAACGACTCAGAATTTTGAGTTTCACTGGAAAACTAGTTAGCTATTTAATTGGAAGTGTAGACAACAGATAAAAGAATCTTGAAAATTCCAGAATATCAAGATGGAAGTTTTCTGTGAAATCTGTCACTGGCATATTGGATTGCTTCTAGTTGCAAACTCAGAAATGCATCAACTGACAGGCCAGAAATAACATAATGATGATTTGGACTCTTGGACACTTCACATCGAGAGCCTGATGTATATTGTTGACATTTATATCTTTTAAATCTTCATCAGCATGATAAGAAAGGAATTATAGGCAAATTGCTGTCTCTTGATACTGACTTCTGACTCATAGAACATGTGACAGAGATCCCTTAGTAAATCCCTGGGTGAAGCATCTCAACTCTGTATTGTTATTTGCAGAGAATCATTAGGAATTCTTTTACTGTAAAGATAAAAAAGTGCAGGTCTTTGACTGTTTGGCTTTAGGAGGTTAAAAAGATAAATTTTAAATTTGTTACTATAAGGAAATGGGCTAACATGCTTGTTCCCAGATAAACCCCCATTCCGTGCTTTATATATTTAACAGGGAGGGTAGGTGGTTTAAGAATCAGTTTATTCTGTCAGCTTTTGAGTTAAGTGAGTACCATAAATCCAGAGAGAGAATTTAAAGAAGTAAATGTGAGTGTTTGTGAATGTACTCACCCCAAACTTCTGCAATATTATTATTTTAAAAGCTCTCTGGCATCCTCTTATGATCCTTGGTTGGACAGCAAGGTATGACTCATATATCAATGTCAAGTTAGCTATGATTTTATTGTGAATAATCTGTAACCCATAGGCTTTAAGGAGATACAAGGATATCATTTAATGTGACATTTGAATTTTCAGAATGTGACAGTAGGGAGATCATCGAAGAAGGATGTCAGTCCCTCCGTCTGGGGCAGGATATGAAGGCTAAGAACCATGCTACCCCCACCTGGAGTTAATTTAGCCCAGGGGATACTTTGAATAAGAACAGGAGACTTTAACTAATAAAATATTGCCCTCATCACTATAAATAAAGGTTGTCCCTTAACATTATAAGAAAATCCTTCTTTCTGAGAGTTTGAGAGGGGTGAGAAAATGAGCATTTGATACCTATGAGCAGTTTTTCTTCCTTACATCCTTCAGTTGAAGGTCTCCCCTCCCCACAGTGATTTGTTTGTTTGTGTTTTCCTAATTACAATATCTTCAAATATATTTACTCTGTTTCAGTATATATATATCTTCAAATATATATACTGTGTTTAATGATGGAGAACATCCCTTTTTAACAAAAATTATAAAGCCATATGTTTATTCTGAGTGTTATTCTATTCTGTAATGAGGTATTTTTAAAGAGTATACTGTCATATTTCTTGATAAGAGTATTAATACAAATGAATAGAAAGCCAGGGTTTCATCTGCTTCAGGATTTTTTCATGAATGCTGTTATAAGAATCTGTCCAGGGGGTGGTGGAGGTGGTGCACACTCTTAATCCCAGCACTAAAGCAGCAGAGACAGGTGGATCCTCGATTTCTAGGCCAGCCTGGTCTACAGAGTTAGTTCTGGATAGCTAGGGCTATACAGAGAAACTCTGTTTTAAACAAAACAAAACAAAACAAAACAAAACAAAACAAAACAAAACAAAACAAAAAGAAAGAAAGAATTTGTCTCCAGATCTCCCAGTGAATTGATGATCCTTTTGTTGATAGGACACAAAATGGAGTCTAGTCTATATTTATATTACTTACAGGAATTATTCCTGACATACTTTCTCAAAGCTGTCTAGAATATACAGTTTTCTAAAGACTTCTAATTCTTATGTAATTGAAGTCTTAGCGTTCTGAACATGTTAACTAGTAGATACATATGTAGGAATGATTGTGCTTTAGATGTCATTTCAGTTTTCCTCAGACGGATATGCAAAATGCCTAGTTCCCAGAGTGACTGTGCTGGGAAGTAGTAAAGCATAGGAGCAGGTTCTTAGGTCCCTGGGGGGCATGCTTCCTAAAGAGATTAGGATGACCAATTGGTAGCACTAGAGACAGATCTAATGAAAGGAGCAAACTTGCTGATGCTAGTTCCCTTCCTTTTCCTGTTGCAAGACAAATTTCTTTCAGCTTGAAGCATTCCATCTTGGATAGAGGCTCATTGGGATTTGGGGGAAGGGGAAAAATAGCAAAACATATTGGATGACAAAATTTTTAAATTAAAAAAAATTAAGGGGAAAAATAGTTAGAAACTAACCAAAACCTGCAAGGTTCAGGAATAAACAACTTAAACGTTTCAAGAAATTCCTAAAACTTACAGGATTCTCAGGGCTCCACAAACTTACATAAGAAGCAATGATTTACCAGAAAAGAGAATCTCTGGCCATCCAGGATGCCTGCAAGTAAGACAGGGAGATCCAGGGATGCAGCTTTTCTGAATCATCATCCATGATGGTGTTTGTGATGCAACTGCTTCCAGGCCACACATGCTTCTGTAGATAACTTCTTGCTCACACTCTTGTAAGCAATATGAATAAAATGATTGGCCCACCACCAAAATGGACAAGTGGAACTATTTCTTTGGTCTCTCATTGCTATCTTATATGGAACAAGCGGACATTTGTTCAGATATTCCCAAGGGAAAAAAATCACACAATAATTCCTGTTTAAAATGTGGTTTGTCTCCTTTTCCCTCATCTAAACTTGCCATGATGTCATTCCATATGCTCTTAGGTCCTCACTAATGGCCACCACAGTGTTTCCTGCTTGATCCTTGACTTTGACTGTGCCAAACTGTGAATCAAACGTTTTCTTAGTAAACAGCCTGCTTTAGATATTTCATTACAGAAAAGAAAAGTATAAGATCTTTAAATTATAATGTCCAAAAGTATTCCTAATTCTTCCACAAATTCTGACTCGCTTTGGGCAAAAACTTAATTATTGGTCTTAATACAGAGTGAGACTGTTTTTAAAATCGTCAACAAAGTGCTCTTGTTATGCCCAGATCTCGGATCCTCAGGAGAACTCAAAGAATTGCTTAAAAGACCTTAGACAGTCTTTTAATAAATTTGAACCCGGTTCAGATCGCAATCCATTCCCACTGCACAGGGCAGGATTGCCATACTGCGTCTAGGGCCTTAGGGCATTTATACACAAGCAGATTCTGGGGTTTCAGGGTTACCTGACAAGGGAAATGATAAGGGAAGTAATTTTTCAAACAGGATACTATCTGTTTAGGCAGTGGGCAGGTTGCACAATTGGGGAGGGAAGCTCTTTTGGCTTTTATGGTGCTTTCAGGGATGAGCGTTTTCATAGACCGGTCACAGCTGTCTGGGAACGCTTGATTGCCCCAAAATATGGTACTTTATCTCTTTTAAAGATACGTGGTTTTTCACTTTTCCCAAGGACAGTGGCCACCTGCACTGGGGAGTGCCTAGCCTCATCATCAGAGAGGGTGGCAGCCTCTGAGACATGGGTGCTGAGAGTTGTGGCTGTTTATCTGTTCTCAGGCTGGCATTTGCCATTCCTGGGAGGGGTTTTCATTAGGGAGTGCTATTGGAATAGGGATTGCAGAGAATTTTCTTTGGGCTGTGCCTCCTTTGAAAGGTCTGGCTGCAGGAAAGAGCAAGGGACTGAGGGAGAACTTTTGTGAGTCTGAGGGAGTGCTGAGGTGAGGGAAAGTTTTGCAAGTGACAAGGGAGTGCTGGAGCTGGCTGTGCTGGGGCTAGCTGCCCAGCTTCTTTACTCTCTCCATTTTAAGGGCACTTATTATTTGGAGATATTTTCTTTTTAGACAGAAGGTAGTACAACTAGGACTGAGGGTATGTGACTGGCTTCTGGACTAAAAAGTTGACTAGATTGTAGTGGCTCAGAGACAGTAAGGGCTGCAAAAATTTTACAGACAAAACAAGATAGACAGGGTGAATTATTCAAAATGTTTTGCTGACTGTACCAAAGTTTTTCTAAATCATTTTTTTTAACAGTCAGATTCAGAAAGACTTCTTGAACTTAGCTCCAAGGGTCAGTTTAGAGGTTCCTATTGTCTCACATGCTCCCTGGATGTAAGCTTTCCTTTATTGTGTGCCTGGAGCTACAACAAAACTGATAGTCACGCTGTCAGTAAATTTATTTCTACTAAGAATAAAATTATCTCAAACACTTGATAATAAAAACTTCTTGAAAGGGTTTTAATTCATAGAAGACAGTATAACCTGCCAATGCAGATTAATGAGAAGAAATCATAACGCAGATTTAATGTAATATTCATCACAGATAGAAAGCAATTAACAGGTCCTTGCCCGGAGGAACAGCTGAAGAGCCACAGAGGCACTCACAGCTTCTGGCTATGCTAGATCACAGACTATTTAGTGAGTTTGAGGCCAGTTTGGGGTACAAGGAGACCCTAACTCAGAAGAAAGGGACAGAGAGATGGATGGATAGATGGAGGGGGGATTGTGAGAGGGAGGAGAAAGAAGGAAAGAAAGGAAAGATAATGGTTTAATTACATAAAGACTTTTAACAGTGTCCATCACGAAATTATCAAATCAGTGTTTCTTGGGACTGCATTATATTACAAATGTTTGACTTTTAAAATTGTTGTTTAAATTGATGGCTTAAGTTTCATAAAAACCTGTTAACTTAGTTTTGGCTTGGGTTTAGGACATAATTTCCACCACTTTCTGAAATGACCCTAAACAGACTTCTTCCTATTTTTTTTTTTTTTTGTGTTCTATGTGTTTATGTGTGGTAGAATTCTCACCACTGAAAAAAACATAAAATCAAAATACCAGCCCAGACATGGTGGACCATGCCTTTAATTCCAGCACTCAGGAAGCAGAGGCAAGAAGACCTCTGTGAATTGGAGGCCAGCCTGGTCTTCACAGTGAGTTCGAGGACAGGTAGAACTACACAGTGAGAACCTGCCTCAAACAAACAAACAAACAAACAAACACCCAACACAAAGCAAATGTTGATGAACTATGAAAGATGTTTAAATATGTTTTACATTCTGAAGTATCAAATAACCAGTCAACATTTAATTCTTCATGTAAAAATAAACAAGTACATCCACCTCAGTATGCAAATATAGTTTTATTTTTAACAAAATGGTGAAATTATATGTATACCAGAGATTTTTTAAAATACATCTTTATCATTTATGTCAGTAAATATTTTATCTGTTTGCCTATTTTACACTTATATACCTGAGATCATGTAGAAATTTCTTGGGTAATAGGAGTCATGGTGGAAAAGAGGGAGGGGTCCTGTTCTGGACCAGGCTTAGATGCAAGCAGCTTTACCAAGAAAATTCTCCTGAAATATGAAGTGGAAATACTACACCATAGTTGTTAATGAATTTTGAACCATGTTCAGCACCTATTGAGAATTATACATTCTTTGTCATTTAAATTATTCTTGGTACTTAGAATCCGTCATTCCAAAGTCATAGCCTGCTTGCTATTATAACCAACTGTGTGTCATTTTCAAGTATGGCCCATTCAGCTATTGACACTAAAATGTCTCAAAGCCTAGGTACCTAAGCAATACATGTTACAAACAGCTTCTGAGAGTCTGTGGTTCAGTTGTTTGTGGTGGCTTTGACCCATTTCACCTTCCTGTTACTAAAGAAGCTCAGGTATCTGCCACTAACTTGTGGTTGGCTGGAAGCTGATCAGTCTAGATTAGCTTCAGCTAAGACCACTCATTTTTGGTCACAGAACTTATGTGTTCCTGTTGGCTAGCTTGAGCTTGTTCTCTCATATGTGACTGGGTTCCAGAGAACAAGGAGGTACTAAGATCTGTATAAAGATGAGCCCCACTTCTGACATCAGACCAGGCAGAATAAAATGGAAAGGAAAGCAAGAGAAGAGAGAAGAAATTGTTATCACACCAGTGTGTGGGTCCAAATTCTCAATAACCTTATGAAGGAAATGGTGACAAATACTGTAGACAAAAGACTTCAGTGGACTTCTGTGGATATTGCATATTGAGGTGGGCACACCCCTCAGCTATTTGGGGATGTACTATTTAACCAGGTACAGCTCTTTCAATAGGTACTTTCATCTGACCTACATATACTTGTGTTCTTTTCAAAGATCAAGTGCACAACTTCAGCAAGTTTGATGCAGCAAAATGTGCCCATGGTTTCCCAAATACAAGTGACCGTTACTGCATGACCAAATAATACAAAAATTTGGAAACAATATAGGAATAATAGTAACTCATATTATGATTTATTCGGTCTAAATTTTAAGTTTCACATAATAGATGAAATGGGAAAAGAATTACAGTTCAATTTTAATTTTAATGATGAAGTGATATATATATATATATGAATTTTAGGCATCATATTTTATATCTAATAAGTATTTTAAAATTCTAGAAAGAAATGTAATGAAAATTCTAATCCTTGTTATCTTTGGATGGTAGGAAAGTACTTATTTTTAGTTTGGTCAAACTTTTCAATATTATTCAACATTTCTACAGTGGATATACAAATAAATGTCTTTGTTAGAAAAAATAAATATTTTTCTATTTTGTAGTATTTTTGGGAATTAAAATAAAGTTCAAATTTTCTTGTGCTTTAAAAATTGTGGTTCTTGTCCAAGCTGATATTGTCTGAGATATCATAGTATTTAAATGTAGATTTTAATCTTGGCTTAAGAGAACAATAACTATTTAATAATTTAACAATTATTTCATGAATGCTTTTAGTTGAGGAAGTCTCTTGAAGCTGTAACCAGTGTATGTCTCATTTTTCTGTACAAAGAGGAAAGAGGAATTAATGGCTGGCTGGATGACTCTAGAGACTGAGAGAGATCTGGTCAATGGGTACATTAGAACTGGTAGAGAATGAAGCCTATATCCCAGCTTGGGAAGCAGGGATGATACATCTCAGATGCTGGTGCCTCTGTAGCTATGGATTGGATATCTGCAGCAGCTGCATTTGTATTAGCACTGCTCATTCTATAGGCTTGAAAATCCCACCTATGACAAGAACTGTAACTCACAAAGTCACATTCAAGCCACTGGGAATGCTCAAATGGACACTTGGGAGGTTAGAAGAAGGCCTCTAACCAAGGAACATATAGGATTTTAAAAATTAAATGTATTATGTTAATGAGCTACTGGCAAGGGGCACACAAGGGATGTGAGTAAACCACTCACCAGCCCATTCCCAAGAGCATTGTAGAGTGAAGAATGTCACAGGTTCTTCAAGTAGCCTCCCAGTAGGAGGGACTTTGAATCTGAGTGGGCTCTGTCACTTCTTCACTAAGAGAATGTAAGAGAACTGAGAAGCTAGTCCCAGGATTCTTACCTCCTGATGAGTTTAGCATCGTCTACTTTCTGTCTTCTGTGTGCTTGGTTGTCAGCTGCCAGATTGGATGAGCACACACTACAGAGAAAGTTCACATTGGACTAGTGACAACCTCAGCCTACGCTGAGGTCCTAGTTCACTCTAAGCATCAGCTGCAGCCATGGATGAGCTACTTCATACCCACACATCATGTCTTCAGATGACTCCAGTCAGAATTTACCTGACTCTGGTTACATAACCATCTAAGTCTGATCATCCAGCTGAATTCAGTCAATACACACACAATGTAAGGCATGATAGTACATTGTTATGTTAGTGCAATGTTTGGAGCTAGCTCAAGAGTCACTCATAAAGCAAAACAAAACAGCCCTTCAGTGTTATCAAGGATTAGCCAATATTGCCAGACTTGCAATAGAATTTGAAAATAGCCCTAGATCACAGATGGTGGCATATTATCTGTACAGATCTCTCTTTCCACCACAATGGAGAAGAATGAGGACAGATACTACAGCTTACATCTTTCAGAGTCTATGTAGACATGGGAATCAAAGGAAACCAGAAAACAACAAAAGCTGTTTCTGTTTGGAGACTGCTTACATCATACTGTATAACAGAAGTTAAGGCTATCAGTTTTTCTTCCCACTTTCATTTCCTTCTTTCTAACTCCCAAGTTTCCTTTTGCTCTGAGACAGTGGGAGCCTATGTCATTTCTATGACTTTATCTTAGACACAAACATGCTGCTCAAACAAGAACTCATATGTAGAGGCCAGGTAAGCAATCTCTGAGGACAGACTGGCTCCAGGCCAGTTGTTCCTCAAAAGCTGGATGCACTTCCTTAGTCATCTCGTCCTTCTGCATCAGTAATCAGCTGGTCTCTTATTTGCAAAGGTTTTACTTATATACTCTTAAGACATGGAACAATGCTTAAGTATTTAAGTGTTTTACAACTGTTTTGTTCGCAGGTATTCCCAGGTTGATTACAGCTGACATGGTCAGAGACGGCGCAGCAGTAATTGATGTGGGTATCAACTATGTACAAGATCCTGTGACGGGAAAGACCAAGTTAGTTGGAGATGTAGACTTTGAAGGTAAGAATCCAAACTTCTTGATAAGTGGAGGGGGAAGCTGGATTCTGACCTTCATGCTTTGAGGAAGAAACTGTCCCTGCACGGAGGACAGTATTGTCACTCACCGCCGCTCCGAGTGAGGGAAGACAACTACGCTCACCTAATTTTTCCTTTCTCTGCTTGTCCTCATTCTCTTCCCTTCCATGTTCTCAGCCTTTTAGATGTGACGTTCACTTTTCTGGATGTCTCTTCTCTGAGACTGAACCTAAGCCAAGCACTCTACCACTCAACCAATGAGCTCTGATTTTTGACAGAGAGAGACAGAGAGAGAGACAGAGAGAGAGAGAGAGACAGACACAGAGACAGACACAGAGACAGAGAGAGAGACAGAGACAAAGAGAGACAGAGAGAGACAGAGAGAGAGACACAGAGAGAGACACAGAGAGAGATATGATGAGAGTATTTATTGGGGAGGCTTCCACTTCTGTCCCAGGTGGATCCCTCTAAAGTCCTGTCTCTAAAGTGTGTGGTGTCTTAAGCAATAGGTCCTACTTTACAGTTCTAAGAGGCAGCCAAGGCTACTGGCAATAGCCCATATGCTTTTGGGGTCTCTTAGACCTCCCTGAACTGATTCAAAGGGAAGTTTCTCATGCCTGGGGGTAGAATTTTTGTTGGATATCCTACATCTGGGCTGGTCGTCATGACCAACACAGCAGGATTCTGGAGTACTTATGAGGTATAGATGTATCGTTACAGATTAAAGGGATAAACAATGTGATTTTAAAGTTTGGATTTCATTTTCTTTTCTTTTTTTTTTTTTTTTATGTGTATGGGTGCTTTGCCTCCATGTATGTCTATGCATCACATACTTGCCTAGAGCACAAGGAAGCTATTTCCAGAGCAATCAGATCCCTGGGAACTAGAATTACAGACAGTTGTAAGTCACTTGGTGGGTGCTAGAACTTGAACCTGGGTCCTTTGAAGGAATAGCCAGGCTTTTAACAGAGTCAGCTGTCCAGCCCGTAAAAATTTATAATTTTAAACTTTTACGTGAAACTTGGTCACTAGTTAATCATTTATACAAATTTAAATGATGTTTAACAAAATTTAAAATAGAGACATTTGCAAATGTCCTAGGGCACAGGCCTCATATGTGTAAGGTTCTGGAGTGTGATAGGGACTAGATCCAGATTAAGCACTTTACGCCCAGTGATTATGGGAAGAAAAGCAGACAGTCAAGTGTTTGCAATCCTATGTTGTAGGTGGAGCAGTGAATATGAACAAGCACAGATGCGCCCTGTGGAAGGATACCCAGCTGCCCTTGGGCTCCGGTTGCTAGGAGCCCCAGTATTGTTTAAGGTTTAGTATGGCACCACTGATTCTCTGCATAAACATGCCTGCATCTCTACATATGTGTGTGCTGGTTGAACATGTTGAAATGCTTATGAGAGGATATCTAGAATACTAGCAGCCCAGGAACTAACCCCAGTATCAACAGATGGAGCTACATGAAAACAAATTCCTGTACAGCAAAGAAAACAGTCAGCACGGTAAATAAACAACCCTCAGAATGGGAGAGAAGTCTTTGCCGGCTGTACTTCAAAGGGCTAATATTTAAAATTTATAAAATGTTGCAGAAATTAATTACTAAGTGAATAAAACTGCCAATTAAGAAATAGGCAAGTGAACTAAATAGACAGTTTCTAAAAAAGAAATACAAGTGGCCAATAACTGATTTTAAAAGTGTTCAGTATCCTTAGCCATTAAGAAAATATATATTAAAACTATATTGAACTACCAGTCAGGATGGCTATCAACAAATCTGACAACAAATGTTTAAAAAGATGTAGAGAGAAAAGAATCCTTATTCACTGTTGTTGGATATGCAAATCAATACAGCCATTGTGGAAATCAGTTTGGAGGTTTCTTAAGAAATTTAAACTAGGACTCCTGTATTACTCCACTGGTTTCTCCTGGGCAAGGTGAGCCAGAGAACCCCGCACCCAACATGGAGATCCTGTGCTCACGTGTTTCTTGCTGCTTCATTTGCTTTAGCCAAAGATTGAATAAACCTAGTTGTCCATCAGTGGTTGAATGGATAACTAAATGATGTGTATATATATATTTATATATATTCACTCATATATATATAGTCACATATATATATGAATAATACCCAGGTCTAAAGAAAATGAAGTTAAAAATTTGCAAGAAAATAGATGAACTGAGACTATTACATGAGACAACACAATCTCAGAAATATAAGCACACATTCTCATAGGCAGAATCTATCCAATAAGATACACACATATAACCACATGTGTATACGAGTATAACACACCATAAGGGGAGAGGAAGAAAGGCTGAGTATAAGGGGGGGAGAAGGCCTGAGTGCAGGTGACCAGCATGAGCCAAGACAGAGGAAGCACAGCTGACTGTTCTATTTCTAACTCTACCGTAGATTTGTCGTTCTGGGTGGTAGATAAGTTCATAAAGTTATTCGATATTGAAAGTGTAAAATGTAACATGAAGCTCCATGGCCTCCATTCTAAATGCCCACTCTAATTTTATAGAAGTTCATTAAGTTGTACAGATTTTAGGTTTGGCTAATCTTGTCGTATGATGCTTTCATTTACACACAAGTTTTTATAATAAAGCTTATAAAAATTTTAAAAAGACAGAATTTCTTGAGCACGCCAACTCCAGACAGGTTTTGATAACACACTGGAGTTCCTCAGCTCAAATGGATCCATAAGATGCCTTTGGCTTCAAACTTAAGTTTTCCTTTTTTCTCACTCTCGTTCTGTTCCTTGACTACACATAGTAACTCTGTGTTCATGGCAAACTCGTCTCACACTTGAGATAGTCGGATGAGGAACAGAGGGGGCTGCAGTTCACAGCCTCGACTTCTGACTTCTTTCCAGGGCAGGCCTACCCAGCGAAATGCTCCCCCCAGGGGGTATTCTTTGTTCTCAGGACATGTCCAGGCTTTCTTATTTTTAAATAAGTCAAGTTTTGCTTAGGAAGATCATCTGAAAACATTTGAAAACAAGCATTTGTGAGAGCTGCCTATGCTTTCCTGAGTTGGCAGCACCTCTTTGATGAAGCTGCAGTGCTGTGTATTTAAGTAGACGATGGTGTAAGGAAGATCTTCAAAACCAACACAAGAGGAAAGGCTGGAGTGTTGGGCTGAGAGCTGGTGAGGTTGTTTGAGATACAGCGCTGTCACCTAAGAGCTCTGTATCCTCTCTGTGTGCCAGCTCAGCAGTGATTATAGCCTTCTCCTCTGTCCCAGGACTCTGCTTCTGTAGCACAGTAAATCAGGAAAACACCATGGCATCTTCTCGTTTCATACAATAAGATACTGTGGGTTTGGGGTTCTGTTCATTTGTTTGTACGAGATAGTGTCTTACTATGTATCCTTGGTAGGTCTGGAACTCCTTAAATAGACCAGCCTGGCTTTAAACTCACAGAGATCTACCTGCCTCTGCCTCCCAAGTGATAGAATTAAAGGCATGCATCACCATGTCTGGCTCAGTAAAATATTTTGAGAGAGGATTTATGTTCACAAAGCAGTTGTTGTATGGTGTTATGATTATCCCATTCTTATTTTCTGTGCCTTAGTTGCAAACTAAACTTTGTCACACGTAGTTGTGTAAAGACAGAAGCTTCATGGCTGTGTAGCTCAGTGCTATCCACAGTTCCAGATAGCCACTGGAAGTCTCAGAATGAGTCCCCACAGGTGATGGGGACTACTGTCTCTCAGTGTTCCCTTTCAGTTTTAATGTTTAGTGTCTTGGACATTCAGCACTGTACTGCCAAATGAAACATAAAAGCATAGAAAGGTTTGGAAGGAATAAGGTTCAAAGATCAGAATATTCTGCTCCTATCCTAAAACACACACACAAGGTTTTACTTATTTTCCTCTGCCACCCTGGGAGTTCACAGATCCACAGCACCAAAGATGAGCTGGACTCCATGAAGAAGAGCTTGCTGATGAAGTTGAGACTCAGCCACCCAGATGAATAGGCTTTGACATGTTGCCCTTCAGGTTGTTCATCAGGATGGAACTTGAAATAAGGGATGGTTCTCTCTCCCCCATTGAGAGGGAGGGACTTTATCATGAGATACACCATGATCTCACAGGTAGCATTTGGCTGCAAATTGCCAAAGGGAAAGCGTGACACCTTTGCAAGTATCTATGAAAGTTTCCATGATAACTTCCGCCAAGATGAACAAAGCAGATGTGGATAGATTCAAATAGAAAAGAAAATTTTCCTAGCAGAGAAGTTTGGCTCATTAATGCAGGAACTCAGGCCATGCGTGGAAAGTAGATTTCACTGGTGGGAATGACTTTCAATGTAAATGAACCCAGTGAGAAAAGGATTGGGTGTCCCTCAGTGTCCCCAAGGAAACAATGCTGTTTAAACTAAAGGAACTCCAAGGGGCATATCATGACATCAAAGGGGCAAAGTGGAAGGAAACTGTAGAAGGAAGGAGAATTTGTTGAGGTATGGAATGGATTCTTTCTCCACATAGAAAGGCAAGTGCCACACTGTCCTCCATAGACTTTTTGTAAAGTAATGAAATCATGAATTTGGATGTTTCTGTTTTAAATGGATTTTAATAACTGTAAGCTTGACTATCATTTTCAATTCTATATACTTATCAATTATGGAAAGATGGTTTTCTGTACTTTGACAAAATAATTTGACTATTGAGCAAATCTAACCCCCTGCACTGGGTATTCAGGCGGCTTTACGTGACTTCAACAACCAGTGTGATACCGTGCAGTATCTCTGCTGCTGTAGCTATCTGAATACACCATAAAACATTAAGAAGTTAGAAGCTCTGTAGGTTAGATTCCTATCCAGTATGTAAGCACTTCTCATGGTTGTTCAGCTTGCTTGATTCCAGCATGTCACCCTTTCCATTGAAGTACTGTACGTGTAGGCTGCCCAGTGTTGGAGGCGTTGCTTTCTTAAAACCTTTGAAGACCCCAGAGTCCCAGTAGGCCTTTACTGCAATGCCAAGAATAAAAAGGGCCTTAAAATCAGCACTACACTGAACTGGTGTTTCCCTTTGCATCGATCCTCGATTATAAGACTCAGGAGAATTCATGGATGCCTTTGGCTTCTGACCAATATTTACTATCCTCCCTCAACTTCCTGAGCATATACCTCCACTCGATTCATCTACCTTAAGGCAGTATTTATTTTTTAAATTCATTTTTACTGTTTTTAATTATGTCTGTGCCTGTGTGAGGGGCATGTACACATGGACACAGGTGCCCTGCCCGAGAAGGCCAGAGATGTTGGGTCCTCTGGAACTGGAGATACAATTGGTATGTCATTCAATGTGGGTGTTGGGAACTTAACTAGGACTTTCTACAAGAGCACTACCTGATCTAAAGTGCTGAGCCATCTCTCCAACCCTTGAGGCAGTATTTAAAAGCATCTATATGACAGGGCTGTTTTCGTGTATAGAAATTATTTTCCCTATCAATCATCATGCAGTAAGTAATATATTTGAGAAATCTCAATTTCCTACATAGATTACTGTTTTAGGATGATCATTCTGACTTTCTCCCATAGTTTTCTTCAGCTGTTTTCTGTTGAAGTTTTGAAGTCTACACCATACATTTATGACAAAGCAGTCTATATTCCAAAGATATGAAAACAAGAGATTAGGGCATACGGGCGGCGAGCAACATCCTCTGAGTTACCAGATGAAATACAGCCTCCAGCCCTAGACACTCATAATGGCATTGCTTTTATTGCCACAGTTCACCAAATGCATTTGATCAGCTGGATGTGGAATTGATGACATCCCATGCTGCTACCTCAGTTAGCCCTGCGGCTGCCCGTTACCTCTCCGGCCTCATCTATACCTCAGGCCTGACACAGAGTTGCTACAAATGTTTGAAGCTTTAATGGCTTTGTTTCAGCTTTATGAAGCATTATTCTACAGGG
>JANHMN010000007.1:1202055-1207055 GCA_030674055.1 Rhabdomys pumilio | reverse complement strand
GCAGACAGGCATTTGGATTTTACTCTTTAAGGAATGGATAGCAAAGACACAGTGTTCGACTTGTTTTCAACAGGATCGCTGGCTGGACTGTTGAGAGTAAGGGTGTAAACAGGGGTACCTGTTAAGAGGCTATTGTAATTATCCAAGTAAGAAATGATGGGGTGTGGACAAGAGTAGTAATGGGTTTAAGTATTATGAGGTGGTTAGATGGTAGATATAATTTAAAAGGAGAGTTGGGATGATTGGTCACATGATTAGGTGTGAAAAAAATAGAAAGAATCGTGTATGACTTTAAGGATCTTGCAATGAGCATGATAGGAGATTCCAGCTCCTTAATCCTCTTGAAACATTTTTTTTTACCAGATTAGAGAATTTGACCCAGGATGTATAGCTGGTGGAGTATGGGCAAGGGAAGAGGGGCCTGACTCAGGTTGCATATGTGTGTGTGGGACAGGAACGGGAAGGAGAAAGGCTTTTCCAAGTGGAAGTAACACTAGTGACAACAAACAGTCTGGTAAGATTTGTTCCTCAAAATTTAAATCTAAGACAACACAGGGCATCTAAGGCACTTACTTTTCCTCTAGGAAACTGCTGGACATAGTGCCAAAACTTTCATTGAGTCTCTTTTCTTTTTGAAGGCTCTACATTTGAAACCTCAGAGTTCTACTCCATATTCTTTTTTTATATTGTGTCTGATTTTTCATAGGTGACTACACTCCTGAGTCAGGTCGACAGGTTTGAATTCTGGCTCTATTGCTTGAAACAATTATGATCTCAGGTAAATCGCTTCACCCCTGAGACTTGATTTTATCATTGAAAAAACGGCGATAATAATACCTATCTTAGAAAGTTGTCGCAAAGATTAAATGCAACAGTCACCGTCCACAAGATAATTAATGCATGTGAATTGCTGAGTGCACTGCTGGCAGCAAGCGGTGTAGTGTGTACGTGGCTTGCCTTTTCTTTCCCACTGCACTGCTGATGTAGAAGTCTGTAACTTACGCTTTAGAACGTTACCACCGAGTTCTTCACTGATTTTCTGTCCCTGACTGGGTTGTTTTTGGTTTTTGTTTTTTGTTTTTTGTTTTTTGTTTTTTGGTTTTTTTTGATATTTATTTGTTCTTCATCCAACTGTCAAAGGTTTCAACTGGCATGCCTTCGTGCTCATTCTTAGCCACTTCAGGCTTCCTTCGAGTGGTTAGCTGACAATATCTTTTATACCATCTTACATTTCATTTAGTTGGTCCCAACTAAACTACTCCTTCCTAGTGTGAGCTTCTTGTCCTTTATATTTTGTACTTCTCCCCCACACCAAGTTTTAGCCTTACTATTCATGTTCTTGTACCTCAAACAACACAACCTTGAGCATCAGAAGGACATGGAACCAGGGTGATGGCAGAAAGACTCTAGACTCTAGGTTCATGTCAAGAACCATTCTTATTTTTCCCATTGAGTTTATATATTGTTTAGATAGGACTAGAGAGAGCATTGTGAACAGAGCTTGACAGACAGTATTTTTGATCCCTTATCTGAGTTCTTCTGTACTTCTTTGCCTTTATGGCTTTGTTTTGCCCTGGAGGACAGTCCTCCTAGGCTTTATCTTATACGTGGAGACTTGTGAAGTCACATTATTGCATCTGGGTCAACAATTGTGTTTGAGAAAGGAATTGGAGACCATCTCCCATTCTCCATCACCTTTCCCATTCTCATTTTGTAGCACCATGGTAATATGAAAAATCAGCTTTTTCATGGACTATCAATCATTTCTGGCTTCTTTGGATTCTGAGGCAGCCAATTAGAAGCAATAAAAGAATAATATTAGCTAATATTAAATTTATCAGGGTTTTAGAAGCTTGATAATATAAAATATTAAAAGGATTAAGATGTAATGTACTTTACAATTCATCTGCAAATTGTTGGTCTCAGGTTTTTGACAAATGGGACTATTCTAATAAAAAATATCTTGATGTAACCTGTTCGATGTCATTAGTATAATTGTTTTGAGACCATACTCCATCTGGACAGTTTTTAACCAATTTTCTTGGATATTTATATTGTCCCTATCAGGCAAAGCAGAGCTACAAATATAAGTGAATTTTAATGGCATTTAATAGTCAAATTTTAATAGCTTCAATTTGTTGTACAAGCTAATCAATGATATTATTATGTGCATCTAGCCTTTTTGAAAAAAATTTATGTATAATTTTTTTTGGGTTCTTTCTATCCCTGAAACATTTTTAGCTATCTCATTGGTAAACTGAACTGTTTGTATGACTACCATAGTAGCAGTTAGGATTCCAATAAGTGCTAAGATGCCAGCAATTACCAACCCTATAACAGTTACTTCTAGTTTTTAAACACCATCAATAATTTTCCCAAAATAGCATTTATATTTTCTAAGGACAATCTTTCTTTTAGTTTTACAGGAATGCATATAAAAGAAGCTTGTTTTCAATACCACAAAAGTGGAGTTGAAAGTATTAATAAACAAACAAAAACCAAACAAACAAAAACAATACAAAACAAAACAAAACAAAAACAACAACAAACCTGTAGGTGAAAGCACAGAGTAGGTGAGCCTGTAGGGAGGCTTCATTGGTTTGTTTATTAAGCAGTTGAGAGGTGATAGGTAATTTATCCTTAGCTTTTAGACTTTTATGTTTAAGAGAGTGAAGTAATTAAACTTTTAAAACAGCTTTTGATATTGGTATCATCAGCTGCAAGTCAATCATTTGGATCTAAAGTTATTTCATAGCTAAAAAAATTTTAAGGCTAAATCAGACTGTTTAGATATGGAAGGACCAGTCGGCAGCCTTTGTGGAATTGTCTGATGAACAGGAGGCTCCATAGGGATTAGACATATATGGTGTGGCCAGAGTTTACTCCAGTGAATGAATTCTCAGGATGCATTGTTTGTATTGGTTGAGTTTGTGTCATGTGAGATGCATTCTGAGTATGAGGCACATAGCCATGAAAACAGTAAATAAGCCTCTGAAATTTATTTTTGTTCGGTATGTCAAAATTCATTTCAAATAAAGTCTTTTGGTGCCTCTTAGTCCTAAATGTGCCTTCCACCACATGGGGTGGTAAGAGAATGTTCCCAGTGTTTAAGGAAACAGTCTGTTCTTCAGCTACATCCTACGTCCTACTCCATCTCAGTGTCATTCACCGAAGTTGACAGGATGGTTGGTCAGTCTGACTTAAATATGAGCCTTTTGGGGTATGTGGTTATCATCTCACTGCACAGTCTAGCTTTACTATAAGGGAAGAGTAACACTTTAACCCAGAGGTATCTGTCTCTGTAAGTTGAGAAACTGGTAGAGGTTGCAAAAGTAGTTGTCTGGGAAAACCTATGTTCACAGTCCCCACACAGGTCACTTCTAAGAACAGGCAGAAGCATGGAGGTCACCATGGGATCTCGGCACAGCCACCTTTACTGTTGCTCACAGAGGGCAAGGTACTTATTATGAAGTGTGGGTCTTTGAAATGAAGTAAATTTCTAAACACATTCTAGTTACTAGGGTGTATTTGACATGGGATGGCTATATTTTTTGTAAGAAAGAGTAAAGGTTGAAGAGTGAAACCAAATCCATGGGAACAAAGGGAATGTCTGACGCCTTTGTAAAGTTTCCTTATACCATGACAAGATTGTTTTTGCAGTTGATTCTCGGAATCCTACAATACTATTACCTAGGAGAAAGACATTTATCTTCTATTTTAGGTTGATTATGGTAAACCACTGAGATCAAGGACCTGCCAAGAGATATGGAAGACTCTCCAACACTGTGGGTAGTTTCTGAGTTCACCACTGACGGTGGTCAGTTTTCAGTGCCTGAAAGAAGTGGGAGGGTGAGAGAAGGCACGAGAAAGGATGGTAAAAAATAGCACATGATTATTCCTTTGTGTAAGGAAGATGTCGTTAATCAGTTTCCGAGCTGTCAATAGAAATGTCAGTGCAGTATTTAAGAACTTGCCAACCAGAATAAAAATGCAATGACAGCTGACATCATCCTTGGTCAGGCAAGATGCTTCACTTGTGATGAGAAAATTCACAGTCAGTAACTTTTGATTTATCCAGGAAACTGGGTTACTATATGGTTCCATTCAATGTTTTCTAAGTGGTATGGCTGGCATTGTTTTAGGCGTTGACTCTATGAAATGACTAGCTAAGTATATAAAGATCTGATTGAATATAAAGGAAGATGGAAGAAAGAGAGGGAGACGGAGAGAAAGAAAGAGAGACAGAGACAGAAGGAGTCAGAGAAACAGAGGAAGATATATGCACAGAGCAAATCAATCAATTGATTAATCAATAAAATGTAATTGTGGCATGTTGTTTATCCTTTGGAAAACCTATTGACATCTCATAAATGTCTGGTTATAAAAGATAGTTCAGTGAATGCAATCTGCTATGGGGCCAAGATCTTGCTTCCTGGTGTTCTTTGATATAAGATGGCATTGAGGTCAACCAGGAGACTGTGTCATTACCACTAAGGGGGAAGCTATCGCATGGTGATTGCATTGATGACTACAGCAGTGCTTTCTACCTGTGATCATGGTATAGTAGCCAAGATAAAGAGGGTGATCATGCAAAGAAACACTTATCCTCACAAGTGGGGTTTAGGTCTAAAGGCAAATCAGAAGATGATGATGATCAAGCAGGATCTTCTGGACAAGCATGGCAAACTCACAGACAATACCCCTGCCACATGGAAACAGGATTACATTGACTACAGTGGTTCTGGCAAGAAAGCACTGGTTGCTGAAGCAGTGCAAGCTCCTCAGTTATCTGCTGAAGGAGTAAACATCATAAAAAGAAAGCAGGGGGTGTGGGGATAGTGAGAGTGAAAGTGATGAGACCCCTCCAAGTTAGTTCCCCAGTTGAAGAAAGAAAAGAAGACGAAGAAAGAGGAAGAAGAGGAGGAGGAAGAGGAAGAGGAGGAGGAGGAGGAGGAAGAAGAAGAAGAAGAAGAAGAAGAAGAAGAAGAAGAAGAAGAAGA
>JANHMN010000007.1:1167235-1202045 GCA_030674055.1 Rhabdomys pumilio | reverse complement strand
GAAGAAGAAGAAGAAGAAGAAGAAGAAGAAGAAGAAGAAGAAGAAGAAGAAGAAGAAGAGGAAGAGGAAGAGGAAGAGGAAGAGGAAGAGGAAGAAGAGGAAGAGGAAGAGGAGGAGGAGGAGGAGGAGAAAGAAGAAGAGGAGGAAGGAGGAGGAAGAAGAGGAGGAGGAAGGAGGAGGAAGAAGAGGAGGAGGAGGAAATGGGAAGAAAAGGAGGAAGATAAAAATCTCAAAACTGTGCTAGAAAGTGGGGGTGAGGCTGGAGGTGGGGACAGTGACACTACCAAAAAGAAAAAGGAGACAGTAAAAGTGGGGGAACAGATGTCTGAATAGTAAAAGCCACTTCTAGAAGCATTATGCCCAGCTTTGAGGAAAACCAAAAACCTTATTGAAAACCTTTGTTGAGGGAATAGAACAGAGGTCCCAGACAGAGCAGAAAGTTCTGGTACACTTTTAGCTGCCACTTGTGACCTCAGTGGTTAGCTGGTGTGGCCATCTCATCCCGTCCTGTCCTGTTTTAAGGATATGAGAGATAAAATCAGGTCTTTGCCACCAATCTCTCTGGTTGCTTGAGGAAGCCACACCTTTAAACCTGGCACTGCCTAGTAACTATCTGCATGTTTACTAATGCCCATTTTCAACCATGCCATAGATAGTCCTCTCCTACTTTGCTTTTTAAAAAGTTTGTAAAAGTTAAATATGCTAAGTAAAATGGTATGGAACCTTCAAAAAAAGAAAAAAAAAAAAGAGGATCAGCAACCCAGATAAGCTTTGTACATTACCTTGGTTACGCCTGATTCTGTTGCCATGGAAAGTTCAGTGATGGGCCACATGCTAAAGAGCCCTCTGCTCTCTGGCTCAACATGAACCTAAGCATCCCTTTATGAGAGCCCTGTGAGAAAGTGGAGTGTTTTTCTTTTACCTCCTGAGTCATACCATTTCTCCAGTCCTATGCCATTCAGGTTTTTCTGGTTGCTACTCCTGTCCTTCGTTTTCCTAAACCTTGTCTCCCCTTCATTATAGTGGATATGTCCGAGAGGCCATGCCTAAGTAGTTTGCATTCAGAAGCAAGGGAAACTCCTCCAACCATTTAATTTAGGCAATTATATATGTATACTAGGAGGCTGAAATTCTCACGGGAGAAGTGGGAACTTTTTTTGTTCAGCTGCTCTTAAAGTGAAGTTGCTGTTCAGAGTTTGCCGTTGCACTGTTAGAAATGTGACAGGGACCACAGAGTGCTTCTTTAAAGATGACCAACAGACAAACTAGAAAGACAAGCAACACCAGAGAAACTCACGGCATCAGTTTCTTTTGCTCCACCCAAACATAGATTGTTAGAACACAAATATGTTTTTTTTTTTCTTTTCGGACTACAGAATATAGTTTTCATTAAATATTAGCACAGTCAATTCTGTTTAGATACATCCATTCTCTTATTGAAGGACCATAGAGAAATACTCAGTGGCATTGAAGTTTAAGATTCACTATGTGCCAAGGAACCAGAAAATGTTCCAGATGACATATTTTCGATGATAATTTTGATTCTTAAGTGCCAGCCCTGGGAACCAGGACCATAAAGTTTCCCGAGGAAGTAATGACACAGAAAACACAAGCTGGAGACACCCTCTCATGAAGCATAGCAGCTGCTGCCAGGCTAACGATCACATCCTTTTTCTTTTGTGCTAAGTTGTTAAAGAGCATTTTAACATTCTTTACATCTCTAGTCGTGTCCCGTGTGAGTCATCTTTCCACACCCTGTGACCACATGTCACCCTTGCATTTTTTTGAGGCGCATGCATAGACTGAACACCTCGTGTCTTTCATCACCCCTGCCACCACCTCCATTTAAACGTGAAGTAACCTTTGCTCCATACCTATTGTCCTTACTGGGACAGTAAAAATCAGTTCTCTTCAAGTAAGAATGCTGGAAATGATTTCGAAGCCTGTCTTCATTCTTCCCTTCAGAAATGATGTAACCACTGACTTCAGGTTTTATTATATATTCAGTGTTTTACAAACCACCTGCCTGTTTCCTCTCCTTTCCTGTAGCTCCCTTTAACCTACAGAGCAGCAATACAAGCCTTGCTGTGGCATGTCCAAGATTCAAGCCGCTTTCCACCCAAGAGAAGTTCCTTTGTAAGTGCAGCCCCCTTACCGAGTATGCCGGCTCATCTCTATGTTTCTTCCCTGGAATGTCTGGCCTGCCTGCATCTACACACCATCCTCAGGCTTAGGCAGGTCCTCCAAACACACGCATAATGCCACAAACACCTCACTACGGTACATGCCACAGCCATCACTCAATTATTGCTTGAGTAATTGCATTTTCAAAATAAGTATCTCTAATAATAAGACTGTGGGTTTCAAGGGTTACTAACTATGTCTTACACAAGGGACATCGTCTGTGAATCTATCTAGGCCAGTTTGTAACATGTGTAGGGACACTAAATGACCAGGTATGGGAATAGGACCAGGGGACAACAAATACCAGTTGCCCTAGAGAACACTTTTTATTTTATTCTAGTAGTAGTGACAATTCCACAAATGTATGTAAGTGAGGTGATAAGATCTGTTTTAGAGATAGTGTGGCTGGGATGGCAGATGGGACACCAACAATTGTATTGTCGACTAAAAGTAGTCATGCATTTCCTGTGTACACGCACACCCTTTCTCAAAGTGACTTTGCTCTTATTATTATCCCGTACTTCAGAGTTGAAATGTGATGGTGAGACTTGACTTAGCCAATGAGACATTATCAGCTGTGACACTGTAGAGGTTTCCAAAGTGTCTGCCCATCAGGGTTTGCCTAGCAACGTGAAGCTGCCACATAATTCCAAAACAATGAATCATAATCTCGGTCAGGCTCTAAACTTCTACCACCTTGCTCATGTGGGAAACTCTGCTCTTTCTCCAGTCTGAAGTCTCAGGCTTCAGACTGTGATACCAAGTGGTTTACACTTGAATTTGGAGGGTGGGTGAGGAAAACCCAGAGTTTAACTTCCTCTGGCGGGATATCCTAATACACTCAGGACATTACTTAGAAAAGCTATCCTGTAAATTTCAATGACCAATGAGTAAACAGCAAGCTCAGCCCAGGGAGTTAACCAACTCTAGTGACATTTGTCGTAGAAGAAGGAAGAACAAATGCTCAGCAGATGAAAATGGCGAGCAGGACGTGCTAGGCAAAGTGGGAAATGCGCACAAGGCAGAGTGTCTTCCAGTCTAACTCGTGCTCCTAAGTTCAAAGAAACCTCCAGAAGTTACTTTGCAGCATCTAAAGTGCTGTAGAGAGGTCATTCCGATAAAAATTCATGGTAATTATTGCTTTTCCTAAAAATATTCTTATTTTCAAGGATTTGCTTTAAACCTAAGACAAATGAAGGTCCCCATGAAGAACAACAGGCAGGACAGTGTGTGTGTGTGTGTGTGTTTGTGTGTGTGTGTGTGTGTGTGTGTGTGTGCTTTGAATAGTAACCTGTGCAAAAATGCAGATTCTGAGCTAAACTGTCAGACAGGCATTTTAAGCAACAGTCTATTCTAATTCCTATCCCTCTACCAAGTTCTTACTTTCTTAGCATAAATATAATTGTGAGATTGTAGTTTTTAAAAAGTCTGCAAGAAGAAGATCATGAGACCCAGGCAGACCACTGGTTTATCAGTTCTGACACTCAAGGAAGAAAATTACCCATAATGCTTGCTAAGCAGCTATCTGAATTAAGTGTAATGTGTAACTTATTCTGTGAGTGCTCAGAGTATAAAAATGTAGGGAAGTTGATATGCTGTGGTTGTTTCCACCATGTTTTATTTTTAAGAACATCCTTCCCATTCATTGCTGATCCTTCAGCTACTTGGGACTTTCCCACCCTTTTCTTGAAAGACAACAATACATTGATGGAGTGCAATCATGAAAATATAGAATCTTCCCAGCCTACTTGTGGGTGCCTCTGTTAAAGAGCAGAGGGGTGAGTGGCTGTGTCGTGCTTTCCTGGTGTGACTGACTTCATTTCTTTTTGAGTTAGTTAAATGACATTGTTAGGTCACAGATCCTCTAGTTGTCTTTTAATCCCTCGGGCCACATCCTCCTGCAGGCTCAGAGGCTTACTCTCTGAAGGAGGCCAGCTACAGAAGGATGCTATGACTAACTTAGCAGCTCTCAGAATGCCTTTCCCCTCCTCTCTTCCTCTCTACAGCCCTCTCTGTTTCTGTTTCAATTATTCACCCTCCCTCTCCCTACCCATCTCTCTCCCTCATATCTGTGAGCAAACCCAGTAGCCCCTGATACCTAGACTGAAGACAACCTCGAAATGTCCTTCCCTGTAACTCCTGACATTTAAGCTATGTCAGGTTAATGTGCTCCTACTTCAGGGTTCACGACTGCCTGTAGTTATATGAGTAATGTTAAATCAGCTTCCTTTCTATAAGCCTACTTTTCTGCATGCTATTAAAAGAATGACAAGTTATCACAGTGGGGCTTTTGTTCATATAAAACTGAAGACAACTGAGCCTCAAGGAGCTTGAGCATATCCTTTTGTGTCTCCAACTTAGGTATCAGAATAATGTGTGTGTGTGTGTGTGTGTGTGTGTGTGTGTGTGTGTGTGAGTCTGTCAGTCTGTCTGTCTGTCTCTCTAGTTTCATTGTGGCCTACCTCGTCTTATAAATGATTGAAGATTGATAACATTGTCTCTATAATGGGGAAAATTTCTCAGCAGTGTGCTGAGAAAGTGGCGTTCTTAGATACATTTTAAATGAAGAACTGTTCTGTCTTCTCAGCTGTTAAGAAGAAAGCCAGCTTCATCACTCCAGTCCCAGGAGGTGTGGGACCCATGACTGTGGCCATGCTTCTGAAGAACACACTTCTGGCTGCAAAGAATGTCACCTACTAGATCACAGGGGGAGTACACACAACGAATACTGCTGCTTAGTTATTTGTCAAGAGGTGAAATCCCTTCTATTTTGCTACAAAGCTATTTATTTCTACATGTATTTATTTTTTCATGAGTGGAATCATTCTGGAACTGATTATTTACATGACTTTATGGATTTCTTGCTAATAGATTTGAGTCTTAAGAAAAAAAATCAAAACAATTCCAATGACAATTGTGGTAACAGTTCTTTATTTTATGGATACTTGTTCGTAATGTTAAAACAAATGGAGAGTTCATATTAAATAAATATATTTTTGACATAACCTAAGTATTACACATTGTATGTTTTAAAAAACTGTTTTACCGGCTAAACAGGTGCCATGTAAACCATAACTTGAGGTTTGTTGTAACCATGATTTTCTGTACAGTCTACACTCTAGGTTGTCTGTGGAGAAGAGCATTCTACAAGGCCATCCTGTGGGAGACTTAGGAAGTGAAAGCTAGTCCAGAAAGCAAAGGCTGCAACAACACTTGAAACACTAAGACTGATCACTTTGTGTAGCATGAGGCCACATGTGTTAGGTTTCCAAACCGTTCAGTTCAGTTCGCTGATGGTAAGAGCAAACTCTCCAAACAAATGAATGGACGAAGTCAAACTAAATTGGTTTTCCCATAAACATCAACCAAACACAATGCTGATATAGTGTGAGTGTATCTGTCATTAAATACCTGTAAGTGATATGTTTGTTCATGGGAACAGGGATCGATCTGACAGAATTATAATGCAGTAATTGTGTTAAAATTGAACCCTTAGATGTAACGAATAGCTAGCTCTTGTGCACACACATCTTTTCTTTCCTAGGATAGCATTTGGTTCTTAACACAGACGCTGTGTTTCTAACACAATTTCAAACTGGGAAATGTGTATGACTGTTACTTGAACGTTAATGACTAGAGCCATATAATTTGTACTGTGGTTTCATGCCCAAATCCCAGTATGTTTATGTACTACTAATGATCCTTGTTCAACGCATGTCTTTCTCAGTGTGCTTCTTGTGTGGAAATAGACTAGCTGTTTATCACGAATATCTCAATTGTCCAATAAAAGCATTTTGAAGAAGAATTATAGCTGTATTCTTTTATTAAGATATAGCTTGAAATATGTTGGTTCACATATTTGTTACCTGTTTGTTTTGTTTGGTGTGCGTGTGTGTGTGTGTGTGTGTGTGTGTGTGTGTTGGGTATGAGAGAGAAATCAGGCTTGGCAGCAATCACTTCTACTCTTTGAGCCATCTCACTGTACCTGTTAGCTGTTCATTTACTATGTGCTGGGGAAAATGTATCAAGTTTCTCAAATATGAAAGAAAAGATAGTTGAATGTTTTCTATAGTGAGTGAGAACAGCCGGTCAAGTATTCCTAACAGAGCTGGAAATTCAGTTTTTACACAAACATATTAGAAAAGACATGGATTAAATCAATTTTAAAGGAGCTTGAATTTAAAAAAAAAATGCCCAGAGGTTCCTGAATATTAAAAATGTGGGGACTATAGTAATCCCAGAAGGATGAAAGGGATTATTTTGGTATATTATATATTTTGGGATCAGCCTTCCTGGAGACTAAGAAAAAAAGGAAGGAAGAAAGGAAGGAAGGAATGAAGGAAGGAAGGAAGGAGGGAGGGAAGGAAGAAAGAAAGAAAGAAAAATTTTTATGCTTATTTACATTGAAAAGGAAGAAAGAGTTCTTTCAAAACAAATGCAGTGGGGTCAATAGTCAAGAAAAGAGATTGACCCCATAAGTACAAAAAGCAAAAACTCATGGGTATTTATAGCTGAGTCACCAAGCTAGGAAAATCAGTGGATGAGGATGTTTAGATATCAAGGAGAGGCAAGTTCTTACTGACCTGACTTGTCAATTTTTTTAATATCAGCAGACCAGAGACTTTAACATCAGGGCATGAGGACAGGAACTGCATCATGGGTATTCAAGGTGTGGGTTTATGTGCCCATGAACTGAGTTAGCAAGCTTCTCTGCCAAAACTGAGCTCAATTAACTGAGGTCCAGGTTGTGTTAACAGAGGGCTCAGATGGGTATAAATGTGTAGAAAAGGCTGATCTTTTCTCAGAAATCAGCTAAATGGTATGGCTTCATTTACAGGTATTTGGTGGCCTTGAGAAGAGGTGTGCAGATGCAGTCTTCTTCCTAAACTGTCTGAACCTTAAGGAATTGATGGAAATTGTCCTGTAGCACAAGGAAACATGAGTGGAGTGACAATAATGCAGGTAGATGAAGTGAGAGGAATGGTAAGAGTCAGAAGAAACCAGGAGAAGCAGGAATGAAGACTGTATTTAACAAGTAAATAGGATTTCAGACAGAGCCGGAAGACACCATCCCTCTTTAGCATAAGGAAGTTATAAAGGAAGGTGACTTAGGAGAAGAGATAATAAGTTCAACTTAAGACATGTTGAGTGTGAAGCAATGACATAATACACAAACAACAGTCATGAAGTAACACAAATCCTGGAAGCGGGTGGATCTTCATGGCTGATGATGAGAATACAAGCTTCAACTGCATGTACCAACACCAAAATTCCTAGACCCGGAGGCCACTGTTCACCTTGTATCCCTTCATGTCATTCAGCACTTGCAGATTCTCCTCAATGGAGTGGCTATTGTGTGCTAAAGATTTCCTCTTAATCCATTTTTTTTGTTTGTTTGTTTTTTTCTCTTTTTTAACCCTCTCTATGGTAGGTGAGGAAAGTCCTAGTTACTGAAATTGCTCAGCCAAGGGCAGAGATCATACCTTACTATTTGAATTTAAATAAGGCCCATTGTGAGACTGTTCCCCTGAGCCTACTCACCACTTTACAGTGCCTCCCGGTGATAGCCTTCACTTCTTTTTATCACTACCTATAAAAATTCTACTTATGAAGATTCATTCCAAATAAAACTTCGCCATGAAAAGTTGAGTGCCACTTCTCAACCGCCACAGCCCTTTGTGTTGACCGCCATGGCAGTTGTTACTTCTCATGTTACACATGTATATTCCCTGGCTGGCTTTAGCTATTGAAGATCAGAAAACATGCACTGTCTACAGATTTGCTTCCACAAACAGTGTTCTGTGCAGCCCAGTCATGACTGCAGAAATGCCAGTCCATTCTGAAGAATTACAGGATAAATATAGGGGAACAAACAACCCTCACATGTACTTCCTGCCAACAACTAGCCATAAGTTCTCACTGAGTAAAAGACCAACAAAACCAAGAGAACTAAAAGTGCCAAAATATGAAGGGCAGAATAAATGTCAAGAGGTGCTTATGAGCAGAGGAGAGAGACGGATGCTCTAAAAGGAAGTGTGACACAAGGAAAAAGTGACAGTGGGGCTCTCTCTTCCTTAATGTGAATTTGCTTCAGTGAGTATTAGCAATAAATGAAGATGCCAGGGAGTCTATCTTGCAATGTACATCTTTCTCCCTTTAAGACTGGAAAAGGGGACCTTTTGGTGAGAGGCTCGAAGTGACTCTCATACAGAGTGAAGTAGGATCCATCAGTACAGACCTCAGAGGAGAAGCAGCAGGTGGGATGGCTCAGCTGTTCCCCAGGGTCAGTGGGTACCAAGGATGCAGCTGACACAGCGGAGGGCTGGATATGGCCTCGCCTACAGTGGGACTCTTCAGAGAGATACTCATCCACCTCTATGCTCTGATATGAGTGAAAACTTTGGTTCCCCTAATACTTAGTGGGGTTTTTTTTAATAATAAAAGAAAATGTATTTAAAATTTGATTTCTGGAGTTAAGGGACTTCCTCTGTAATCTCTTCAGAAACTTGTGCCACAGGACATAGCTGGAAAGGTAGGAAGGCCTTCTGATGAAGAATTTGAAAATGAGATTAAAGTCCTATCTAATGCATGTTCTTTGTCTGGTGACTTGAGTCTTTCTTCTCTCCTCCCTTTCCTCCTTCCCTCCCCCTTTCTCTACTTATTTCTTTTCTTGTGTACTAGGGATTAAATACACTCATGTAATGACACTTTCATCCACTCATCTACACCCTCGCCCAGATTTAACCCTTTTGAAAATCCATTCATCAGTGTTATTTGAGGTGTATGTATGTATGTATGTATGTATGTATGTATGTATGTATGAATGAATGTATTGTCTAGTTAGGTCTGTTTTGTTCTGATAAACATCATGATCAAAGGCAACCTGGTGGGGGGAGAGTTTATTTGCTTACATGTCACAGGTTACAGTCCATTACTGGGAGAAATCGAGAAATCAAGACAGAAACTTAAGTCAGTAACCCTGCATCAGAAACTTAAGCAGATTCCAGCGAAGAATACTGGTTTTTGGCTTGCTCTCAACAGCTCATTCAGCTTGCTTTTTAAAAATACAATCCAGGACCATTTGCCCAAGGATGGCACCATCCATAGTAAGCAGAGCTCTCCCGTATCAATCATTAATGAAGAAAATGTTCCTCAGATATTCACAGGACAGTCTGATGGAGGCCATGCTCTGGAAAGAGATTTTCTCTTTCCAGATATGTTTAAGTTTATGGCAAGTTGACAAAATCCAACCAACACTTACACAATACCTCATTGAACCTGGAGTGTACCAGTTCAAGTAAACTGTCGTGCATCTACCCCCAAGGATCATTCTGCTTTTTCGTTCCCAGCACTGAAATTTTAGGTCCATTCCACCACTGCTAGTTATTACATGGATGTTGAAGAGCCAAACTCAGGTCCTCACACTTGCATGGCCAGCATTTTACCAACTGAGCCATCTCCCCAGACCCTCCAGTTAGTTGTTATAACAAAGATGATCATTGTGTGTCAATAGCTCAGTCTTAAGAATAAAGATATTAGGCCAGATATATTTGACACCAGTAGAACTTGCTTAATATGTGGTTTGATCCCCCCTCCGCCTCTGCTGCTCTTGCTTTCTCTTGCTCTCTCATACAAAGACACACAGAGATAGATGATAGGTAAAGAGGCAGATAGATAAATAGATAGATAGATAGATAGATAGATAGATAGATAGATAGCCAATATTTTTCCAGAAATGTCAAAAGACTTGTGATAGTATTTTAATCCTTAGTTGATTATGTATTAAATCATCCACAAGGTTCAAAGACAGTTCTTTGATTTATAATTCAACTATTATTTTCTAGTGAAAAATAGTGACCAGAAATTGATGTACTAAATAGTAAGTTAAGATCATAAAACTAGAGCTACAACGTGTAGACGTAAGAAAGCCAAGTGGTACATATTCTTTTAGCTTTGAAGTGATGACTCTTGTGGTAAGTGATTGCCCAAGCTGTAATGAGTGCAACAAGCCCATGCTTGTGTAATTTCTAAAGCCAAATTCTTATTTAAATATGGAAAGGGATCCTTTCTGATAAATCTAATTTGCTTGGTGGACATGATTCACACGATAACCAATCTTGAACAAGTTTTCAAGGTTCAGAAAATATAAGCAAATAAAATTTCAGGTAGAAAGGCACACCACTTCAGCAAACTATATTCATAAATATTAAAAGTTATTTGGGGCAGGTAAAATTTACAAGTAACCCCTACAGCTTAAACAAAAAGGCAAAGGCTTAATTACATATTTGGGCTTTTGTAATCTCATTTTAATCATTCCTGGGTCAACAGTCAAAAAAACCTTGAGTTTGTATGCAATTAAGACTAGCTGCTCATTAGGTTTAGCCAAGCTAGAGGCTACTTCAATGAAAAATTTATAATGGCTATTACCACCATACATGGTTTCAATATTATTAGTATATTGATTCTCTGCAGCCTACCATGAGGATAGATTTAAGCACTGTTGATCCTGGAACTTGGCAGTTCATCTGATTTCTTTATAAAGCATTAAATGTCAGAATGACAGAAAGGTTAATGTTATAGCATTAGAAGTAATTTTACATTTTACCTTACAAACTTTATCATAAATCCAGCTAAGTAACAAAACTAAAAATGAAATGAGAACATGGTTGGGTTTTTTTTTTTTTTACACAAATTCGGTTCTTCTTTATAACCAAATTAAAAATATTTTTAAAATATTAATACTTTTTTCAGAGGTCATAATGAAAGGTAATCAGAGTAGCATCAAGGACTTTCACAGATCCTAACAGATTATCTTGTCTGCAAGTCTGCAGGTCTCTTGGCTGTGTTCCTTCGTAGTCTACTAGGAAAGCTGAGGTTCAGTTCGTAGCAGCAGGGACTTTTCTGCATTTGCCTTCCTTCTTGTAGTTTTAAGAACTTTTACATGGATGATTATGCCCACAGGTGACAGGAAACCAGTGTTTCAAGAGGAAACTTGATCACATCTCTAGATAACGTAGGTATCCTAAACAAGTGTGCGAGTGCCCGCAGGCTTCAAGCTGCTGCCAGGAGCACATAGTTTTTGGATTGGTAAGAACGGCCAAATGACGCTTCGTGAAATATAAATGGAAGAAAGACTCGGAGAGTGCAATAAAAACCCTCCACCCTTCCGTCTAGGAGGACCAGGGAAAGAACTTCAGCAGCTGCAGGATATGGCTCTGGGGGTTCCGATAGCAGTCTGCCTCCTGTTCAAAGGTGCGTAGTTCCCTTTTTGGTTCTTTTGTCCTACCTTAAAACGTGAAGATTACATTTTGATTACATTCCTGGCAATAATCAGAATAAGGAATGTGTGGATTAATTATGTCTTTATAGAATACCTCTCTGTCTCTGTCTCTCTCTGTGTCTCTCTGTGCCTCTCTCTCTCTCTGTCTCTCTCTGTCTCTCTCTGTGTCTCTCTCTGTCTCTTTCTCTCTCTCTCAGAAGCCTGACATGTTTGCTTTACGTAATAGAAGTACACATGATAATAGCTACTGCCCTGCAGTAAGCTGTGTGTGGTGATTCAATGAGTCTGTGAATACATCAACTTTCTCCTGAGAATGAGTGGATTTCAGCGTTCCATAATTGTACTCATGTCAAGGGGACAGCTAAAAAGTAGTCTGGAACTGCCCTTGTCAGGTTCTGGATTTCAATGGATACAATGAGGTAGAACCAGAACAGAAAATGAGAACCCCAGAATAAGAGCCACTTTGGGTCTGTTGCTCTTACACAAAGGAAGCTCACCTGTGAAAGATGTTCTTCTCCCTACCACAGCAATGAAGGCAGCGCTGAGCCAAGAAGCACAGGTGACCCCTCCCAGCACAGCGCATCAGAGCAACTGGACTTTTAACAACACCGAAGGTATCTTCTTTCTGCTCTATTTCAAGCAACTTCTTTAGAACTTTTGACAGAAAATTGCACTGTGATATAGAGAACATTTTGATAGAAAATTGTAATTTAATTTTTTTAGATAATCAGCTATTTCAGAGAGATGATGTTAAGCTGAAGTGACAGGTAGGTGTGCCTGCTAAGGGTTGCATTTTTTTCTTTTAAAGAAGGAAGTGAAGCAGGGGGGGGGCTGAGAAAAGCTGCCTGTCTTCCTCTTCTCTCCTAAATGTGAGACCTGCCATGGGTTCTGCTGGGATTCTGCTTGACTCCCAGTGACCCTTTTATTGTGTGTAACTGAATGTGACTTTGACCTTCTGGAGGAGAGAAGTATTTTGATCTGGGACAGAACGCTTAGCAGCTACAGAAGTTACAGCTACAAGAAGCGGTGCTTTTCTTCATCTTTGGGAAGGTCTTTCATCTTTGGGAAGGCTTGTTGTTGTTTTAGCATGTGCTGTGTTTCCTGATCTCTCCCACCCACTTTGGTTTTTGTTGGTGGTGGTCATATATTGTCTCTCCATCTCGATGTGCATATCATCAAGATGTCTTGCTGGTGCTGAGCGTGGCGTGTGGCAAGGCTTTTAAACTTATCTGAACTAGGGATGAACTTGAAGAGCTCCTTCCCTGTCAAGACCTGAGTCTGAATGGCTAAAGACTCTCTCACAGAACTCATGATGGCCCCTGGTAGAAAGATTATGGTTTGTGATCAGGACACGAAAACTCTTTGTTTTGTTTTCAGGGGTCTAGCTAATTAAAAAAAAAAAAGATGAAGCCAAATGATTCGTTTCTAAAATTGAAAAGGGAGAATATTAACGGATCCTCATTTTGCCAATACTTTTAAACATCTAAAAAAAAATGTGTTGTCCATTTGATTTTTGGATGTTGATTTGTAAAACAAAGTGTGTAGAAAATTTAAAGATGGGCTGGAGAGATGGCTCAGCCAGTAAATGCTGGGCTCACAACCAAAGATATAAGAACGTTTAAAGACATGACTTTATCTCAGTGGTTGATGTCATAGACACATTTCCAGCATCTCCACCCTTACCCTTTTTCTCTCTCATATTGCTGAACTGTAAATGAAGTCCCCAATTTACATAACAATGAAGAGAAGAAGGAGCTATTTCTTTGCTTTCTTGTGGAAAATGTTTGCATTTTCCCTTGCTTTGTTGCAATGCTGGAACAAACTCTGAGCCTTGTTCATGCTGAGCATCTAAGACTCTGCTGTAGCCTCTCATTTGCTTTTTAACTTAAAAATATACATCCTATATATTATAACTGTTTTAATGAACTTATAACTAACTTCTCCTCAAAAGGATAATGGGTCTCTCTGGGGTGCCCTTCTTTTAGAAATGGTTTCTTTCAAATTCTCATATTTTCTAGAGAATCCTTCTTTAGATTTGCTTACGTGAACTTGGTTCATCTTGGTATTAAGAGGAACTTAGCACGGTTTGAATGAGAATTTCTCAATGTCTTCAAATAACTTCCTAGAGAAATAAATGATAAATTACGTTAAAGATAACACAGTCAGCAAATTGAAAGTCAATTTTAAGTTCTGGTGTGTGTTCTCAAAGAAAAGTGATACAGTGTCTTGTTGGTACCCTAGAATATAGAGATTTAGTATTTTTTACATGAAAAGGAATGTTTTTAGGTCTGGCGTGTGTGTGTGTGTGTGTGTGTGTGTGTGTGTGTGTGTGTGTGTGTGTAAAGACACCTAAGTAGGATTGTCTTAGCCTCTGCAGGAAGGCACATACGGCACCGCATGAGAAATGACCAATAGTAAGGAGGTGGACTTACACATTCAACACACCATGATGTGCCTGCCACCAACTGTGCTTAAGAAAAGTTGAAGATGCCAGTGATTCAATTATGTGGTTTTCCCAAAGAGTCTTTCCCATTGCATAAGCACCAAGGATGGTACAAGCAGTGTTCCATCTGGCATTCCAGTACCAGTAGCATCCTGAAACCTAGATGGTTTTCCAGAGTACCATTTCCTGACATGCATGTCTCATGAGGAGGTTTCTGATCACTAACTACATGCTGTGGTCATTTTTTGCATTGCTGAAATGAAAGAAAGAGAAAGCTGTTACAGATTGAACCCCCATGACTTTGCTACTTCTCCACAACACCTCTTAACTGAGCAGAACTTTCACTTAGTGTGTTGTAGTGTTGTCATTAGCTGTGTATACCTGAGCCCACAACTGGTTCTGACTTCTCATATTAGTTGTGACAGCCCCTCTCTGGTCAACCAACAAAAATGTCCCCTCTCTAGATAGCACTTCCTGGCAGTTCATGGAAGAGTGTAAGAGGGGATTCTCATCTCCTCTAAAGAGAAAATAAACATCGATTTTATTATTGAGCAAAGTTACATCCCTAGGTGATGACGTATCACTCCCTAGGGATGTACAGGAGAAATGTAAATTGATATGAGGCCTTCTGTTCCAGTTAGCACTGGTTACATGGCTGGGAAACATGGTCCAAATTACCTCCTAAGCTAGAACCAATGCTGCCACCTTTTGACCAACCTGTCTCTATGCTTTATTGTGTAGCTTCTAAAGAATAGGACAATCATAAATCCACCTCCATCCTATAATTAATTAACAATGTGTGGAGAGACATGAACCCAACCTTTTGGATAGAATCCTCCCGGCCAAAAAACAAAACAAAACAAACAAAACAAACAAACAAAAAAAAAAACAACAAAAAAACCCAAAACAACAAAACAACAACAACAACAACAAAAAACCCCAACATTTCAAAAGACAAAGTGTCTAAAATGTTCTTGAAATAAAAGGTCTTTTTACATATGTATTGAACATGTATTATCAAAGTAGGACACACTTAACTGTTAATTAATGTATCTCCTTTTTCTAGTTGACTACACAGAAGAACGCATAGCTCTGAAGTTCTCCCATCCTTGTCTGGAAGACCACAATAGTTACTGCATTAATGGAGCTTGTGCGTTTCACCATGAGCTGAAGAAAGCCATTTGCAGGTAACTGCAAAGAACTTAGAAAGTCTTAGAGATGGGAGAGGTGCTGCATATAGCACAGTTGCAACTGCTCTATCTGTCCACTATAAATAGTGCTTGGTGGCCAACACTTCCCTGGTGAAGATTATTTCTCACACTCTCAGCATTCCTTAGTTACCCAGAGTTCTTCATATAGGGTTGAGAAACCATGAATCCTACCTCACCCCTGGTCCACATTAGCTTGTTTCTTCATGTTGTCTTTGTTCAAGTTGTATTTAAGTAATCATGTTGGGGAGACCGCATGAGTGTTGCTTCTGTCGTTTCTAGGAGACACAGTCTCACAGCAAATCCTTTGTCCCTCTTAAGTACATAGGAGTTTTTGGAGTTTGGAGAGGAGTGGGGAGAAATGATATAATCATAATCTCAAAAATAATTTGAAAAGAATAGGATGATGGAATTTCAGAAGCGGGGGGAATGGTGATTGATCTGAATGTGACTGGCCATTGTATTTGAATATTACGACATCTTTTTTCTAAACTAGTTATCCATATTACTCAACATTGTAGTTCCCAGACTATAGGATGCACAGAACCAGAAACTTGTTTGGAATGCTGACTTGAAGGTCTGCAACTATCAAGTCAGTATCTGCATTTCTAACAACATGCAAAGTTGACTCTGAACTTTCATGGGTTTCCAGGATGAGATGACTCCCACAGGAAGAAAATCTATTCAGGAAGCTAATGTCCTGGAACTACCATGACCCTCCCTCAACCCACACTGATTTGCTCAGTTTCTCGACAAGTAGTCTACCTTTCCCTCCTAGCAATGAGGGAACATATGCAGCCTTACTGAATGTACTGTGCTAAAGTGCAGACTGTTCCATTGATGGACTGACTCCCATGTGCCTCAGCAAAGGTCTCTTTTCTCACTCTCTGAAATGTGCCACCATTAGTTTTTCTGTCACTGTCAGCTTTACAGTTGCATGTTCGTTTCTCTCTTTAAAGATGCTTTACTGGTTATACGGGAGAACGGTGTGAGCATTTGACCTTAACTTCATATGCTGTGGATTCTTATGAAAAATACATTGCAATTGGGATTGGTGTCGGATTGTTAATCAGTGCTTTTCTTGCTGTCTTCTATTGCTACATAAGAAAAAGGTATGGAGAAGACAAAGCATTAAATTGGGTGTGTGTGTTCACTTGGCAAATATTTATTGAGATCCTACTGTTGATGTGTCTGTCTGAGAAGATTCTTTGCAGTATTTTTGGTGTCTTTTCATGAACCCAGACAAGTGCTAAGAAAGAAAGGAAGAAAGAAAGAAAGAAAGAAAGAAAGAAAGAAAAGAGAGAGAGAAAGAAAGGAGAGAGAGAGAAAGAAAGAAAGAAAGAGAAAGAAAGAAACCTTACCAATACAATTAGAACATTGCAAATTTATAGTTTTCTTTCTTCTTATCTGTGTTTGCCTGAGCCAAAGTTCTAAGTGGGAAAGATAGCAGGCCTTTAAAAGGCAGAGATTAAACATATTTTATTGATGAGTAGACATTTAGCGTCCAACAAAGCATAATTGTTGTTGAGTAAAAAGGAAGTTAAGAAATGAACATTAAATGGATGAAACATGTGGCAAACATTAGCCACTTTCTCCTTAGACATCAAGAAAAGTGATCTTCAGCAATATTATTTACTGCTAAAAACCCAATGTTAAGAACTTAATCTACAGATAAGTTTACATTAGTTATGTGTATACCATATTATTTCTAGGTTCCCCACACTATTTATTTTCCATCAAATCCACATAACTAAGAAAAAAATCGAAATTTAATAAAAGTCACATTAAGAACAAAAATATTTCTGCAATAATATTTATATTATGGTACTTTCAGTATTTTCATTTAAAAAAATAACAACTAAAATTCAGTGACCAAAATTAGAAAAGTTTGTTTTGCTTAATAGATGTCTACCAGAAAGAATCGAATATGTGTTTGATTAGCTTTAAGCTGGTCAAAGAGATGAAGAATAATAATGAGAGAGAAGGAAGAAGGCAATGAGAAGGAAGTAAGAGGAAAAAAGGGTGAGGAAGAGGAAAAATCTATATACATCTATGAGCTGGGGGTGGAAAGTCAGGATCTCTAGAAGATCTGGAAATGGAGATGTTTTTGCTTGTGATAGTGGTGGTTGTGGTGTGACACCAAAGACAAAATGTATAGTGAGCTAATGAAAGAAGACAACATAGCTGCTAAGTAAAGATGTGGCTTCAGCTCCAGTGATTCCACGGGGAGAGATGGGATATGAATGCCATCATAAACCCATCTCAAAGATGAGTCCCTCTTGGCTTTAACACTTCATATCAGTCAATTATGGGTCATGATGATTATAGTGGAGTAGGGATCAGAGTCTTACAATCTCTTAGAACCTTGGTGGCAAGGCATTCTGTTAGCCCTGGGTAATCCTCTGGAGCAAGATGCTACTGTGCATGGGTTACTTCTTGCTACCGAGTGAAGCACCCACCAGTAGATAAATGGTGTCTAGGCAGAGTGCCAAGGGCAACTGTTACAGCAGCTCACTTGTATGTGTAATCCATAATGATCAACACACAGTACTCTTATGGAAACCAATGTTCTCTCTGTTTTAGGTGTTTAAATATGAAATCACCCTACATCATCTGCTCTGGAGGGAGTCCATTGTGAGACCTTCTAAGACATAGTCAGCAAGCCATCTGTCAAAAGCAACAGAGATTCCCATGGAGATCTTTGGATGATACTAAATGTGACAGGCTGACTTGAAAATAATGCAGTGATTGACCATTGGTTCTTAGCTTTGGCCATCTTTGGGTGCCATGGATGCTATGTGAGTGGCCTACAGTAACAGAAGCCAAGCTCACTACCCTTCTTTGGGTTTGCTCTTGGTTGTTTGTTGCCACTGCAGGAAGACTTTTTCCATGCGTCTGACCATCTCGGATGTGAATTTTCATTTTAATTGTTGTCTACCACATATCAAGTCAAAATAATGTTATTTCTGGGTTTTTCAGGTACTCAGCATTTTGAGCCACCTGTCTCGATGGACCTAATCACAAACCATCTGTCCTCATGGGATTTCAGGGAATTTAGTAACAACTTTTAGATGAAAACAATGAATGGTTCGGCTCTTAGAGTGAACTAAAGATTCATTAAACCTAAACCACTAAAAGAAAGTGGAGTGTCCAAGGCAAGCATAAATCATACCCAGCTGTGACAACAGTTTGCAAACTTCATCTCTATAGTTCAGAACAAGCAGGTGAATTCCTGAGGACTGAAAGATGCCTGGACAGCAAGTCCAGAGCAGGCAAAGCAGCTGCTCCTATATGGATTATAAAGCCTGTGTTGGTTCTTCTGTCCCCTGGGGCCTTTATTCATCATCTCAGCCTTTCATTGGAAGACTGGCAGTTGGGATCTATCACTTGAACTGAAGTCCTAGAATTCGTCTAAAGACTAAAAGCCTACAATTGTTCCCTAAATGGAAACTGACAACTAGATATAGGAACAACAGCACGTGGAATGTAACCACTTTTGACGCATTGATAGCATATTTGTACATTGGTATAAAAGAAACAATCATAGAAATACTACTTTGGGAATCAGTATACCTCCTTGGAATTGTTTCTACTATATGATCCAGTCTTGGGCACATCTCTTACTTTTTTTGTGCTTTGGTTCCAATTTCTACAAGACCCATGCAGTTCTAAAATTGAACTATAATAGAAGAAAAAAAAACCCTCCTATATCTGCACGGCAAGTGAGATTCCATTCTCAGCCCCATCTCTAACCCCGCCAAACCCTTGGATATTATCCTTGGTATATATTGTAATGTTCACTTTATAAAAATAATAATTTATTATGAAAGGAAATACAAAATGAAATTACAAAGTAATAACAGCCTCTGTCTTTTCTTTCTGGGTTCAGTCTAGAGCTATGAGCTTATTTCTTTTTCTCATAAGCAGAACAATTTGATAGTGAGATTAATTAAAACAAAATCAGACTTAAATATTGTTACAGTGGTAGTTAGTCATAAGACCCATGCATATATTGACATAGCTTTTTATCCACTCTTTTAAGAATACAACACTCTGCTTTCCTTTGCAGAGAAGGAATTTCCTTGTCTTTGTGTTTCCTCCAGAAGGAATGTAGTACAGGTGCTTTGCCTGTCAGCACTTTCTGCATGTGCAAGGTTACATCATGCCAAGGGGTGGGGAGTGCTGGTTCCACCCAGTGACTCCAGTAACCACACCTAGAAAGCTACCTATTCCTGAGCATTTCAAAAAGAGGTAGAAAAGCCAAGGAGCATCCAGGAAGAAACACTGGAGGCCTACTTTCAACTGACCAAAAACTACCTCTTGAGGAAAGGCAAGAGACACCATAAATGATCACACACACTTACTGTCTGTAAGTGCTTACATGTTTGAGACACAATAAACCCAAATTAGAACATCAGAGAGTTGACTTCCAGATAATCAAATCAAAATGTTAACCAAAACAAAAACAATGCCTTCACCCCCCAAAAAAACAGTAACATCCACATTCAATCTCCTTCACTCACTGAGTGCTATTTATTAACAATATAAAACACACCCAGCAAAACAACACAGAAACCTATACCAGAATTTATAAAAGTTATTTGTTTATGGGCTAGTGTATAAAATGATCTTCTGATCTAACAACGGGAATTGCTTTTTCAGAAAAGAATCTCTGACACATCTATGAAGCCAAGGAAACATCTGGCAACATCTGTGCACGTATAAAAAACTGAAATACGGGTATACAATAAGATTCTGAGAAGAACAGCTCAATAAAATCTTTGCCTCAGAACTACATTTTCAACTATGGACTATCGACTATGTTTCTGGTATTTGCAACAAGACCGGACAGTTCAAGAAGTTCACCCTCCTTCATTTCCCCTTTGCCTTTTCCTGGGTCTGCCTCTCAGTTCTGAGAGAGTGCATCTTTTGGACAGCTACATGCATTATGTAGTTCTTTAGACTGTGATACGGGTGAGACAAATCCTGTAAGATTAGCCATGCCAAGCTAGTAACTTAAAAAAAGTATTTATAACAGCTTGCCACTGTATCTCAAGTTAGCTTTTTCTATAATCATGTTTTCATAGGATGAAATTATAAACTACCCCATCTTTTAGAATTTCCTGCCACCATACAGATCTAATCCTTTAATTTTGACATGTCCATTTTGGTGACATCAATAAGACGTCACCAAATGTAATTGAAAAAACAATGTCCTATGAAAATAAGACAAACATTAGCAATCTAAACTGTTGATGTTGAACACAAGGACAATTCATGTGTGCAAAAGACTTGTGAGTAAACCAACTAACTTCTCTACGTTAAAAAATGTTACATGCTATCTGCGTGGAATATAAATATTGATAGCTTGCAACACACACATATGGGAAGGGTTACCAGAATCCCTATTGCAAAACACCACTCTTTCTGCCTTACATCACTGACTGATGACATCAGACATGAACATCTGCCAAGACGCAGTGGAAGTGTTGAAATTGAATTTGTCAGAGTTGGCCCTGCTGAGCTGGGTGAGTCCACATTTCTGTCCAAACTTTTGGCACAGATCTATCCAGTAGCACATTTTAAGAGCATACTTTTCAAGACCTAGATGATAGTTCTGTTAATTATTCAAATCGATCGGTGACCGCAGGAAACTCTGAGCAGCTAGTGACCCACGTATTCCAGTCTTGAGAAGACCCACGTTTTTAAAAATGTGTGCTGTTGTTTTATTTTACTTTGCTTGTATAACCCACATTCGAAAGACTGCAGGCAATACCTGGTGCTTCTGAAGAAACAGTTCATCAGGGATAGGAATGTGATTACATGATAAGAAGGTGAATGGCCTTGCTCTGTCAAGTCTTATCCAAACACCTCATGGCCTTTCTTTCTCATTTTTATCCCTCAGATACAGGAGCACAGATGTACACAGGTTGAAGTGCTTTAAGATCAGAGGCAAGTAGCTACAGCTAACCATGTGGCTAATCATCAGGGAGTTGCTAATGAGAAGCCAGGATTAGTGGTGGGTCTGTAATCCCAACATTTCAAATGCAGAGGGAATCTTCAATCTCAAATCTTCAAGGCCAGCTTGGGTTACTTATCTAGACTGTCTTAAAGACAAAACAAAACAACAACAATAAAATTTTAAAAATTAAAATGACAAATTATGCTATAGATCTTTTTGGAAAGAATAACATCTCTAGACTTTCAAAATTGCACAAAGGTATTGAATCAATATAAAGTTCTCTAACAAATCAAGGGAGCATACTAGTGTCCTAGCACTGCTTTTATGAGCATCTTCAAGGCTTTCAAAGCACTATTTTAATTAACCCGGACAATTAATTGTGCAAACTTGTTAAAGGACACACAAAGTTCGGCTCTTTCTCTATGCCATAATCTAGACAATATTTCCCGACAAGGTATGGAAAACTCATACTACTGGTTACCTTTTTGGTGAACCTAGAGTGGTAGCCAAGTGTGATCTACAAATGAAAAATCAGTTCTTTTCTTTAATATATCTATATATATATATCTATATATATCTATATCTATATATCTATATCTATATCTATCTATCTATCTATCTATCTATCTATCTATCTATATATATATATCCCTTTGTCATGGATCAACCGCAGAAATTCCCTACTGTCATCTTCAGCTTAAGATATGCATACCAGTCTCAGGGTGGGGTCAGAACAAGAGTTAAGGGCCGTCTTCTTCACCTGACAGGAGAGTCTACAGACTGTGGTGGCTGTAGATTGGAAATAAAGCCTGGTTTATCCTCGAGACTCAAGGGATAAAAAGATCACTTGAGAATATTCCTGGTTGGTCTGTGGGCAAGTGTCATTCGGCACTGTTAACTTCAATGGGTGCACTTGATTTCGGGTTGGTGATCGGAGACAAGAAGTAAAGTATTCAAGTTGTTCATAGAATTTAGTAGAAATCATCTTTCTCTCCATTACCGTCAGCCCTACCTTTATCCAAAATGCCCCTTAGATAAAAATACTAAATTTCGATGGAGTAGATTAAGGCAACAATTTGAGATATGAAAAATATCTGGGTAATGGCTGTCAATCCAGTTACAAGGTTTCTCATGCAGTCCTAGAGCTGTTTAACTTCATGGGGTCCTTTGGATATGAAGTTCTATTAAGTGGAGAAGTTAGTCTTTAAAGATGACTTTCCTGTCCCCCTCCTGGGTATAAGAAACATGAAAAACCTGTGAGAATTATCAGGAAGATCCCACCCATAGATATTATCTCCATTGGCTCCCATCTGTTTGGTTTAAATCAAGCCCACATTTAGAAGCCAAGGTATTTTCCTGTGAAAAGAAGGCAAGAAACTGTCTTGCATAACTGTGGTTGAATGCCTGTGTCCTCAACAGCAATTGGCTTCTGGTGCTGAAGCTGCCAATTCAAGGTTCCTAGGAGCCTTTAATTTTCTGCCAACTTGGTTATTTGGATTAGTGTTAAGGTCTTTCCTCATTTAAATTTAATTACCAAGAGACCTGTAGAGGGCCCTGTTGTACTGCAAACCTCACAGGGCAGAGGAAACCTCAGATTAAAGAGTTGCCCAGGAATGTACTTGGTAGGAGAAGCCACACTCACCTGGGAGCTGGCAAGGTGCCATCTGATGACTCAGACACTGCCCTGCCCACACCCCCAGCTGCTTTCTGCTACAGTACTTGCTGGGTGTATCTTCTCAGCAAGTTAGCCTGCTAAAATCACCTCCCAGTTCAAAGCCTGACACCTGCTTCACCCCCCTACCCCCTCGCCCCACAACTGCCCCTTTGGACTGTTACCCTTAATAATATTAGTCTAATGTTTTAATTAATTAACTTACTTTATACACAGCCCCCCTCTTCTCCTCCAAGTCACACCCTCACAAATTCTTCTTCTCATTACCCCCTCCCCTTCTCTGAGCAGAAGGGGAGGACCTCCTTGGGGACCACCTCACCATGGGACATCAGTTCCCTGTAGGACTAAGTGCATCCTCTCCCACTGAGGCTGGAACAAGTAGATCAGCTAGGGGAAGGGGGTCTAATGGCAGGCAACAAATTCCGAGACAGCCCAGCTCCAGCGCACATGAAGACCAAGTAGCATATCTGCTACAAATGTGAAGGTGGCCTAAGTCCAGCCCCCGCATGATCTTTGGTTAACGGTACAGTCTCTGTCAGTCCCCATGGGCCAAAGGTAGTTAACTTTGTAGGTCTTCTTGTGGTGTTCTTGACCCCTCAGGGTGACTCAACCCTATCCCTCTTTTCCACAAGATTCCCTAGCTCCTCATGATGTTTGGGTATGGGTCTCTGCATCTGTTTCCATCTGCTACTGGATGTAGCCTCTTGGGTGACAATCATGTTAGGCTTCTATCTGCAAGTATAGCAGAGTATCATTAATACTGTCAGGGTTTGGCTCTCTCCCATGGGATGGGTCTCAAGTTTGTCCAGTCATTGGTTGGCTACTCCCTCAACCTCTGTTCCATCTTTATCCCTGTACGTCTTGTAGGCAAGACAAATTTTGGATTGAAGATTTTGTGGGTGGGTTGATGACCCCCTCTTTCTACTGAAAGTCCTGACTGGCCACAGGAGGTAACCACTTCAGTCCTCATATGCCCAGCTGCTAGGAGTCTTAGCTAGGTTCACTCCATAGATTTCCTGGAGCCTCCCTCATCCCTAGTCTCCAGCGAGTCTCAGAGATGCCCATCCCCACTGATTTCTGTTTTCTCCTAGCCCTCTCCCCATATATGATTCCCATCCCTGTTCTCCTCATCTCCTTTCCCACCCAGTTCCCTCCTTCCATCCAACTCTCATGTCTATTTTATTTCCCCACATTTTGTGACCCTCCCTTGGGTCTTTCTTATTACTTAGCTTCTTTGGGTCTGTGGATTGTATCATGGTTATCTTCTACTTTATGGCTAGTGTTTATTTATAAATAAATATATGCCATGCATGTCTTTCTGGGTGACACTGACTTCTAACTGTATACCATATCAAGTGAGGACTTCTCACTCAGCAGTGTGAGAGTCCTCATCTCCTTTGTCCCTGAATCCAACCCATATCAAAAATCCTGCATAGATGGAGAGGGCAATCATGTGTTATATTTATGTTCTTGAATAAGTCCCAATGGTGGTAGTAATACTAATGCATCCTTTGGTAGGACAAGGCAGAGTAATAAATAATTTACATACAAGCATCTTCCTGTCCCAGAGATAGCAAGGAGGAGAAAGTACTGTGGAGCACTAGGGCAAACTGGTTAATAGAAAAGGTTCCTCCAGCTTAACAGACTGAGGTTTAGGTTTCCCTAAACGTGCCATACTTTGATCTCATTTTAGGGGTTGGTTTTTGTTGTGATTCTTATTGTTTAGTTTTACTTCTTCAAATTTAAGCTCTGCTACTTAGAAGAGGACATCTGTTTACAGAAGAAATACTCAGTGATTTCTGGGTACTTTGCTATGACTGTCTTGTCAAATCAGGAACTAAAATTTAGCAAGGTTAAGCAACATTTAACGACATTCTTTTACTAAGCTACAAAAGGGAGTGATCTCTAGTCTTTCTGAAGACACTGTATTTAGCAGACCATGGTCTTGGCTAACCTTGATTTAGGCTGTTTGAAGCAGGATCTAAAATATTAGTCAGAAATCCAACTCTTTTCTAGCTTTGTGACTGTGAGAACTGCACCACGTTTAGAAAAGCAGCTTCACTTATAAAGTGGGCAGACTACACCTGCAGAGGCATTTAAGAGTGAAATTAGATAGCTGGTGTATGTAGACAAGCAGTGCCATCTTAATAAGTAATTAAACTCTCACTATAATATGTTTATAATGAAGTGACATATATGTTTCTGAAAATAATCACATCACCAAGTGAAACAAAAACACCTACAGGATTTGCTGGAAAATTAGGGTTACAGAATAATATCTAAAAACATTATTTACAGCATATGAAATAAACAAGCAAAGGCAGTAATAAAGATGATCATACAGTCTCCTACATTCTAGATAACCAAGGTATACAAAGATGATACTATAAATAAGAAACTTATCTTAAAATGGCCTACAATTTGCTTGTGGAAGCAGGGGTTGGCTGAATTGTAGACTGGGAGTTATTTTTAAATGATTGAGGCAGGATTATTGATTTAGATGGGATTTTGTAATGGCGGATAAGAGTGTGTATATGGCTCACAATACAAGTATGAGCCAAGGTAACTGTCCACATGTGTGTATATGTTGTGTGTTTCCACATCAGCTCTACTCAACAGTTCCATGCATCTATATAGTATTTGTCTCAGAAGAAATCCTACATAAGCAAATACAAAAGCCTAATAATGCATAAATTATTCCATTATGTCAAATAAACTCATTTCAAAATAAGTGTTAAAACAAAACCATGGCTTGAAATCATTGCAGCCTTTATCTTTCAAGCTAAATGACTTAGTAGTAATTATTTTAAGCATTTGAAGTGTCTTTCCTAACATAGAAAAGCTTAGGAATGTGGGGAGATTGTTGTTAACTCTCTTATCTACCCAAATTTTGGTAAAAGTCACAAGGACACAATTCCAAGGCCTCATATTACTGTGGATTGAAATTCCTGTTTTCATATTGCTTGTTCATTTCTTTATCAAGCTACATATGACTAGAAAACCTTGCAAGTAGAATTTTATTACGTAAACTAACAAACATTAGTGCTCCCATCCTCCCACTGCTAACTTCCTAAGCTAACGGGAAGTGTCCCTGCTTTCTTCACAACTCACCCTTTCCTTATACTCTGAGCAAACTGTTAACACTCAATCAAGTGTTCAAGTGGTAGAGAAATAATTTTTACTTCCTGCAGCAATTTTGGCAGTAAATTAACCCAAGCTGGTCTGGAAGTGTGGTTTAGTAATGGAGCTTGTATTTGACATACCTGAGCCCCTGGGTTTGACTGGAAGTTCAAATTCAAGGAAGTTAGCCCAATCTGTGCTTGTTTCAGTGACAAGATGTTGGTTAAGAGTTCACTAAGCACTCAATAGAAAGAAGGTACCATCAGACGAAAGGAAGTCTTTAGGAGACAAGAGGGTGGTGCCATCAGTTGTCCCACATTGAGCCTGAAATTATGCAAGTACCACAAGCACCAGGAGCAAGAACTGTATGCTGGACAGACAGATGCTCCTGTAGAGAACTGCCAGTCCCAGTTTCCTGAGGGGTAGGCAGCCTCCTGTAGGTAAGCAAGCATACTATCAATCAGATGCTTCTCAGAGCTCAGCAAGCATCCATCCTCCAGTGCTTTGTCTTTGCAGGGCTAAAAACATATATGGAACTTTGTCAAAATGATAGTTGTTATTTGTTTTTTGCATCCCAGTAGCCACCCCTTTCCGAAGATCACTTAGATTGTCCATTTACTTCTGCTGTGTATAAAGGTTTAGGTGTTTTGTTTTTTTATTTTATTTTATTTTATTTTTTTTTTGCATACCTAAGTTTAGGTGGCAAACAGAACATTCTACCACCCTCAGTACTATGTATGGCCTTTAAAGGAGAGGCAGGGATTTTTAATTAACTTGATCAGTGAAAATCAGCCCTGGGATTTTTAGTGGCATTCTTTGTCAGAGGCCACTTTATCTCTGACTCAGATTGTATTCCCAACCTAGCAGAATGAAATCTTAGATTTGCTAAACACCGGCTAAGTGACTGCAGTAGCCTGCCCGAGACTGAGCAAGCTACAGAGAGAACAAACTATCTAGCAGACTATAAGAGAGGAAAGGTTTATTTTGACCCATGTTTTCACAGAAACTTCCACCTATCTTGGAGGAGAGGGCATGGCTACGGTAATGACTGTACCTATGGCAGTGTTGGTGGTGGCCAGAGCATGTGATTGTGACTCTTCTCAGGGTTGCAGAAAGAACACAAGAGCAAGCAGGTCTGAAAGAGAAGCACCCTGATCCAAAAGTTCATCCCACTTTTGCCACCCAGAGCCCACCTACTAACTAACGTCTTCAGAGCCAATGAATGAGCCCCTTAAGCTGGGGACAGTGTTCGAAATGCATGCTGGGAGGTGGGATTTCAATTCAAATCATAACAGAGTCGCCTAGTCCAATCAGACATGGAAGTTCTAGCTGTGACCTTGGACTGTAGGTGCATCAGCTGTGACTGCAATAATTAATTCTTCCCAGACCATAGGATTCACTCAAATGCCTAAAGTATAGAATTTTTTGCTCCTTTGAGGTTTTGTAAGGTTCACCTAGTCGCGTAGACCCAACTTTGTTGTTTGGATTTTTTTTTTTGTCTTTGTTTATTTATTTAATAAAAACTCAAAGCAGTAACAATTTCCAACTCCAAAACAACTGTCCGAGTTCCAATGTGATCAGGAAAATACACATATAATGATATGAAAGCTAATGATTGAGTGCTGATCAATGAATATGGCCCTTCGTTTCAGTCTGCTTGAGGACCTGGATGAACACTGCTCTCAGCACACCACAGGCATGGTAGTGAAGTATGTCTGCTAGATGTTTCCATGAGTGATTTACAGCTAGGTTTTTAAGGAGGGAATAGCTCTCGTAATGGAATAAATCAATAGTGATTTTTATTTCTGGAACATGAACTGCCGGCTACCGATATGTATCTGGGATTTCTTTCTTCTGCATTGCATTGACTGGGGGGATCCAGCAGTGTCTGTACACAAAGGCATCCATTTATGACTCACAGCTCGGATGCGACAGTCACAGCCAAGCCACTCTGAACTGAATGTGGACATTAAACAGCTACTTCCAAGGGTTGGCTTCAAGATGTTCTCAATATATCCAGTGACTTGTTATAAATATTAAAATGTAGAAAAATAGCAAAAGTTATTTTTAATTCAGGTGGTTTTATAATAAATTAGGAATAGAAAAAAATTGAAAGTTATTCTAAACATGCAGGCCTAAAGGAGCATAAACGTTTCTCAACTATCAAACATAAAGTAAAATATTTTTCTGTATGAATAGTACTAGTAAAATAGTGACATCACAATAAAGAATTTAAAAAACAAGACTGAAGATTGAAAGTGAACACACTGCCTATCTTAACAACACAAAAGCTTAAAAGTTGGTTTATTTAACAAATAAATATTTTTAAGATTGCATGTTCAAACAACCCATGCAAATGCTTTTATTATAAATAACTTAATTATGTATAGTTTGGAAGACTTTTTATGCACTACTTTTATTAATGACATTTTAGCTTTCAAATTACTTGAGTTTCAGTCTTGTGTATTTCTTGTCTAATACATGAATAAATTGTGAGCAATTTCTACCAGACATACTATAGTTACTTTAAAATCAAAATCCCTTATTGATCCTGAAACTCTTTAAATTCATGTATATTATAGCTAACTTGATGTAAATGTTTTCCTAGGGGGGAAAAAGCTCTCTGTATTTTTTTGGTATACTTCTAATCAAGATCTGTAGATCTTGTTTAAGAATTTTACTCTTCAGATTAACATAGTTTGAATTTCACTTGCCTTTGGTATTGAGTCTGGAAAGAATGTGTTCACCATTGAGGGAAGTTGTATTTGTGTAGAGGAACTTCAGCCCTGCGGTAATAAATCCAGGGTAAGACAGATTTCCGTGATGTGCTGGCCGTCATGTTCCTACATGTGGCTGCTATATGGATGATTCTCAAAATCTATCAGATAGAGGAATTATGTGCTGGGAATTTTCGTTAAAATTCAAATTCCCGGGTATCAATATGGACTGAGAAAATCAGAATGCCTGGTAACCCACATTTTTAATTAATAACACCCTCTCACACACACCTTTATTCTTATGAACACACTGTAGGAGGTATTTAATCACATACATAAAAAATAGTGATTCTCATTACAAGGACAATACAGGTCTACTTCTGTCATCTTTTTAATTTATACTTTTAAAATATAAAATAAAATCTGAAATATTCAGCACCATAGGTTTTCTAAGAAATTGCTTCTAAAACATCTTTTTTTGAAATCCATGGACAGAACACTGATTGAAGTACCCAGTCACAGTGAAATTTTGGCTTCAGCCTTTTGCAAATATACTTACTCTAGTTTATTGAATAGCAATATGACCCAAACAGGAAGCACAAAACTTGTTGAAGCTAAATTACATGTCATAGTTTTTCCTGTGTGTCATCCATGTGAAGTTCCTTACATGGTAGCCACCACAAAACACAACCCAGTGTAACAAGAATCTTTCTAGAATATATGTGATAAACAAAGTTCCTTTTTAATATAAGACAAAATATTTGGAAGTTAAGGCTGATGCCAAATCCTGGTGTGCTGACATTCATAAAGGTCTATAGTTTCTTTTTGACCTACTCATTTTAGTAAGTTGTTTTTATCATCTTTGGTATAATTCAAGTAACATCTTTTCAGAGGCATAAACAGCTATTCAGATAACAGATTAAAAACTGAAGCCCAAAATGAAAGTGCTTATCCTTGAACAGTCCTGCTTCAGTGAGAATAACCATTTGCAATGAACACTGTCATGATAAGACTAAACATCATGGGTTCACCATGTTTCATACATATCCCAGAAGCAAGGACTCTGCGCTTACACAGAACACTCTCCATGCTGGGCATTGACTACAGGTTTCACAGTTGCCCGCTGTGTTTGGATCTAACCTAAAGGATCTGTTCTTGCTGTACCTCTATTCCTCATGTCTGCAATAAGAATATTCACTTCACCCCATTGTTCATTAAAAGTGTATAATTCTGTTTTGGATTTCACAGGGGTTTATGACTAATGATTTACTTTGATTCTTACTGAAGACTTTGAACTGAGACTTTTGAACAATGTTGAAACCATTAAGATTATGAAGACCCATGGAAATGAATGAAGTGCATTTTGCATTGTAAGACAGGCACAGACCTTTTGTGAAGGCAGGAGTGGATTTTCATGATTATGTTTAGGTGTCAACTAGCTGGGTAGAGTTGTGGGGGTTAATTTTGATGGTCAGTATGACTAGATTGGGAACACTTAAAAGGATTAGTAAGATACCTTCTAAGTATGTCCATAACTGAATTTCTAGACCAAGAACACTCTGACCTAATCAATGTGTCAATCACTTGGTGGATTAGTAACACGACGATGACATACATGGATGAGTAGAAGGAGTCTATTAGAGGAAGCAGATTATGGAGTATGCATCCCTGGTGATGCCCCACACTCATCTTTCTCATTTTTCTCTCCATCACTTACTGCATCGCTCCCTCCCTTGCCACAGAACACTTTGAAGCCCTCTGAAATAAATCTTTCCTCCCATAGATGGTTTCTGTCAGGCATTCTGCTACAACAATACAAAATTAACTTATGCCCGAGTGTCTTATCTATATGATCAATAGTATAATCAATGCTTCACCTTTCCAAGGAATGATTGGTGGTAACTGACTTCTATTTCGTTACAAAGTTTCCCTTTAAGACTAACAATTCATGGCTGTCCTTCTTAGCAATTCTAAATGAGAGAATGTAGGTTTTGTATTTTTCATTTCTTAAAGACTGAAAGTTTAGTACAGAAAATCTTATTAAAATACACGCAGCAAGAATTAAGAATATATTTTGGTTGGTTACAAAAGAACATGGGATGAGAACTATCCCATGTACGTGGGAAGGAGAAAAAACAAATCAGACATTTTTTAGTAACTAAAAGTAAGTATAATAATAATAATAATAATAATAATAATAATAATAATAATGATCTGTGACAACACGTGAAAGTTAGCACCATGTTAAGGTGAGGACACAGACAGCTGAGGCAAAATTCAGAAAAAAAGTTTCAACTGTGAAAAGATCTGGTTCAAAAAAGGGATGGAAACGTTTACTCAGAAGAGATCATAAACTATAAAACTTAAGGGTGAGGCTAAGAATGCACTTATCAGCAAATGTTTGTGACTTGAGGAAAAATGGTATATTTCACTCCTAAAAGAAGAGGGTAAGTAAAACACTAGAGAACATCTTTTTGGCCAATTGACGAGGAAACGAATAAGGGAATAAAAGAAACATGATGTTATAGAAAACAAAAATGAGGTGATAGAGGTGAGTTGAAATACATTATGGTGTATGCATAATGGTAAACAGCTGAGAATCAGTGATTAGGGAAAAAAACTCAAGATGCAAGAGTCCATCTACATCCCCACCAAATCACAGAACCGGAGTGATGACAGAATCGGGGTGAAGTTCAGCGGATGACATTTTAACTCAGGTCAGAAGATATTCACATTGCTGTTCCCCCGAGGTTACTGAGCCCTAATGGAAATGTAGGCGATTCTAGGACCAGGGAGAATCATAGCCATATAACCGAGCATGTTAGTATGTTCCTGTTCTTTGAGGCCAATAGCACAGCATGTAGAACATTCCAGGGACAGCCTAACACACTGTCTGCTTCTTAATCCCATTCATTTCATTTTAACATGAAGAACACTTGATAGAAAATTGAAATATTTATGAGAATTCCTCCTTTTATAGTTATGGTTCAAGATTATATACTAAACAAAAAAAACTAAATTACCATCTCAGACAGAAACAAAAATGACTTTGATTAAGTGGAATATTGGATGCTTTTATGTATTTATTGGGCATTTGAATTCTATTTTATGAACTTTCTATTCATTTTCAGAGACTGTTTCTCTTTCAAGTGGCATTTCAACAGTGTCCCATTTATATGTAGAAAATTTAAATATTTAGATATTAGTTCCTTATTGTCTGTGTTGCAAATGCTTATTCCACAATGTTTTTTATATGTAATAATAACTTTGTATGTGTTATTATTATGATGTATCTGTGTGTGGTGTGTGTTTGGGGGGGCATGTCATGGTGTTGTGTGGAGATCTGAGGATGACTTTGTGGAGTGAGTTCTTTCTTCTATCTTAATATAGGTTGCAAGAATAGAACTTGGGTCTCCAGGCTTGTGCAGCAGGAGTCCTTCTCTCTACCCAGTGAAGCATCATACACGTCCAGTTTTCGCAAATTTAAGTGTATATATTTCTCTTTGAACAAAATATATAACCCTGATGTTTTCATAGCTAAAATATGAAAATTTTACCATTTTTTATTTGTTACCACAAATAAAGGGTTTTTTAGATTTTTTTTATCCACAAAAATCGCATATTTTTTTTTTTAGCTTTTAAATGTTTCTTTTGTAATGTCTTAGTTGGGGTTTTATGACTGAGAAGAGACACCATGATTATGATAACTATTATGTAACTCTTACAAAGGAAAACATTTAATTGGGATTAGCTTACAGTTTCAGGGGTTTAGTACATTGTTGTCCTTGTGGGAAACATGGAGGTATACAGGCAGACATGGTGGTAGAGAAGGAGCTGAAACAATGTAAGTGTCTGTGTTTTCAGATAGTCTTAGGCAACTCCAATGGGGTCACAACTCACAGATTGAGAACCACCGCTGTGGTTCTAATATAGACACATTCAGAAGTGATGGGTATACTTCAACATTGGGGGAAGCATAGCAGTGCCCACAGCCCAATCACTGTTCATTGTGTTTCAGATAATATTGTTTTTATTTTGCGACTGTGAATTATCCTCCCTTAAACCACAGACTCAACATAATTATTATAACTAGTGGGACTGTGAAAGACAGTAAAGATAATATAAAAACTGGTTGAATAATCCTGTCATCTCAAACTTCCCTGGACATGTTTAACTCTACAGGAAGTACTGAAATCTAAACTTACTGTGTTTTCTCTGTATATGAGTACCTATGGTAAAATTTAAGTAATCAATTGAAAACTATAAGGATTCAAAAATAACAGCTGATTACAAAACAGAATAATGATAGCTAGGTATGTTGGCATGCCAAAGTGCTGGAGGTAGGAGGATTCAAGGTTCAAGCTCAACCTGGGCTCTGGACTACACAGCAGAACCTGTTCTCAAAATATCCTTTTCTAATGCCCTTGCCCCTTCTTCTTGGGATGCTGTGAGATAACACAGCATCTCTGTGATGAGGTGACTGAGATGTATGTTGAAACTATTGTGATTCAGTGTTCAATAACTACAAAAAGGCTACTTAGACATCACACTGACCATCTGAATGGCTCAGTGGCTAGTGGGGTAAATTATCCCACATGGACACATGGGAAAGAGGTGACTTACATCGTGGGAAGTGTGGAATGGGATTGTGGGAGAGTCTATCCTGCATCTCAGCATGACATCCTTTTTAAAATGTATGCATTATTTCTGGTGTTTTTCATTTAATAATTTGGTGCTGCAATGTTACCCACTGGTAACTGAAATCATACCAAGTGGAACCACAGAAATAAAATGATTACGATACAAGTAATTGTTAGTAAAATTAACTATATTAAACTGACCCCAATAAAATACATTTTAGTGGGCAATTCTAATTTTGTATTTATCTCAAATGCGACTTATGTAGCTGGACTTTTACGACTACTACAAAATTTACACATTATTCGACTAGATGGTGATTATGTGTGTACTCCCTCTCTATGTGGGACTTTAATCTTGTTTGATAACTTAGCTGTGTCCTTGAATGAAATAAGACTTCGAGCATGCAGCTGTCCACAAATGTCGTAATGTTTACACTTTCTAAAACATTTTTTGAAACAAACTCTGGCTTATGAAGTTTATCTTATAGCGTTTATAATACACAACTGACGTCAATTCAGGCAATCAAGTGAAGAGAGATGTCATGCTTATGAATAAACAGACACTGGAGTCATTAAATCATTTTTCTTCTCCCAAATGTTTGGGTAAGTAGCACAATATAAATAGTTGAAAACAAAATTTACTTTAAATTGCACCTAGTGGTATTTCATAATGTTAAATATCCCCTGTAGGTGTTCAGCATTACTTAGCCATGAAAAGACAGAAGTGTTTACATTTTAAAAATACTTTATTCCATTAAATAACTCTCTTGTGTAAAAGTTGGAGGTCCTGCCCATTGTTAGTTTTAAAGATTTGGTGATTATAATTAAATGTACAACCAATAATCGAGCAACTGCATGTGTGAAAACAGTGTTTAAACCTTCACAATATGGCGACACTCCCCACAAACGAGGACATTTCTATCTGGAGTGTTTTATTTATTCTGCCGTGGCATGAGAGGCCCTCCCCTCCTATGCTTAGTCACATGTTTATCTCTAATCTTCGTCATGAACAAGGATCCTTACTTAGTTGACTAGGGCATCAGGGGTGTCATACAGAAATTTGCAATCTTGGAGAGAACCGGAGAGCCCTTTCTCAGATGCCTTTTGTGTATCACAGATTCTCTTCAGCTTTGTAAGGTTCTTTGACCTCGGGGTCTCCTGTGCTGTGTGTTCTATTACATTGCAAACTAAACTACGATTCAAACTTTTTAACTCCGAGGCAGAAGTATGAGAGCTTAGACTCATGAATGGAGGTCTAGAAACAGGAGAGACAGCTCAGCAGTGAACAACCCTGTCCTGATTTCCAGCACCCACATGCTGGCTCACAATATTTCTAATTCCAGTTTCAGTACATCCAACAACCTCTGGGCCTTTTGGGTAATAACCATACATGTGGCGGTGAACAGACATACATGAATGCAGACAAAACAAATAATGAGATTAAAATTTAATGATAAAACCATCATGAAGAAGATGCGGTCTTTATACAAAATTACACTTAAAGTATGACCTATGGTTCTCGGTTCTCGTTCTCTCTCTCTCTCTTTCTCTCTCTCTCTCTCTCTCTCTCTCTCTCTCTCTCTC
>JANHMN010000007.1:1089927-1154525 GCA_030674055.1 Rhabdomys pumilio | reverse complement strand
ATAGAGATAGAGATAGAGATAGAGATAGAGATAGAGATAGAGATAGATACATATTCATCTGGAAGATCATGGTATAAAATGATCTTTTTTTCATCTTTTACACTTTTTGTCTTTATTTGACTTGGATATCAGTGTAACACTGGCTTCATCAGAGTTTTGAAGCCTTATTTACTACTTTAGGTAATAGTTGAGCAGTATTGGTGTTAGTACTTAAATTTCTGGTAGAATTTTGCAGTGAGTCCATCTGACCCTGCCCCAGCCCCATTGGTAGAAAATTTTCTCTGGAAGTAAGACCAACAAATAACAAAGAAGTTCTTATAAAACCAAGAAGATTCTGTTTTTGAATTTCTGGTAGAATTTTGCAGTGAGCCCATCTGGCCCTGCTCTCATCCCTACTGGTAGAAAATTTTCTCTGGAAGTAAGACCAACAACTAACAAAAACTCTTATAAAAACAAGGCTCTTCTATACAGCAGAATCTAGAAAAGAAGCAGCCACAAGGGCGTGATGGATCTTTAGAAGCTATATCCTGGACTGAGAATTAATATTTAGAGTATAAAACTAACTTAAGTTAAGTATTAAGAAATAACTCAGTGCCAGTCTGTGGTGGCGCACGCCTTTAATCCTAGCACTTGGGAGGCAGAGGCAGGCAGATTTCTGAGTTCGAGGTCAGCCTGGTCTACAGAGTGAGTTCAGGACAGCCCAGGACTACACAGAGAAACCCTGTCTCAAAAACAAACAAACAAACAAACAAAAAAACAAAAACCAAAAAAACCCAAAACTCAGTAAAAGAATGGACGATGTGACTGGACAAAGAGGTTTCAAAAGAATAAATACAAATGGATAGAGAAAACGTAAACTTTTGATATCATTACCAAGCAGGGAAATGTGGATTAAAACCATTCTAAGATCTTTTCTCATCTCAGTCAGAACAGTGATCATTAGGAAAACAAATGATACCAGGCTGATGTCAATGGGCAGGGGGAACCTTTATGCACTGCTGGTAGGAACAGACAGGAATGGCTCAGTGCTGTGGAAATAGTCTGGAGGCCTATCAGAAAATCAGACTAGCTCATGCAACAGCTATGCTGCCCTGGGCATATATACTGTGTGTGTGTGTGTGTGTGTGTGTGTGTGTGTGTGTGTGCGCGCGCGCGCTTGTGCGTGCGTGCACACACATACACACACACACACACACACACATACACACACATATACCTACAGGCACATACACACACATACACCTACATGCACATACACACACAGAGACACACACACACAGATACACACAGACACACACAGACACACACACACACACACACACACATGTGCACATACACACACACTACAAGAGTACCTGTATATTCATGCCCACTGTTGCTGTACTCATACAAGATGGGAAATGGAAGCAACCTATATATTCATCAACTGATGAATGGATACTGAAAATATTACATATATGCACCACGGAATTTTATCTGCAGGTAAGTGGATGGAGCTGGGAGAAAATTACATTGAGTAAGGTCACGTAGGCCCAGTGGGTCACAAAATAAAACACATGAACAAAAGTGTGAAAAAGAGGTTTGTAAGGAAGAAGAGGAGTTACGGGGGGGTAGAAAGGGGTTAAGAGAGGGTGCAAGAGGAGAGTACATGTATGAAAGCATGAGCAAACTTGATACTAAAAGAACAATGCCACAATGAATTCAGCATCTTTTAAAAACAGAATATATTTACTAAGCACAGTAAAAATTCAATTTAAGGAATTCTGTTTAAGTGTTCTATTTAAGTAATATTAAATATGTATATGTAATTTGTATATTAAGACTACTAATCTCTCAAAAAATAACTTCACATACGTGTCAAATTGAAAATTGCTGATGTGGCTGAAGTTTTGGCATCATCTTTCTAGTTGGAAAATTAAAAATTTATTTCATTCTCCAACTGTTCAGCAGGCACATGAACATGTTCTCTGTCTTTAAAAGGAAATATGATTGTACTTTATACTATGTATCAGGTGAACAATTAATGAAAATTATTCCTAATTATTTTTTTAAATACTGAATACTATTTTGCGGAGGCAGTAGCAAATCTTTCCTGATGTGTCATGGTGGAGTCATTCTCAAAAAAGTAATGGCTACAAAATTGAGTAAACACAGAACCAGTAAAGAAAAGATTTCCTCACACCATGTTAGAAGCCAGCCAGCTGAAGGAGACATGCTGTGGAAATTTTTGAGAGACGTGTGAGTATTTTTCCCCTCGTGCAGGCCTCAGCCATAGAGTGAAAATCCATCTTGTCTGCGGATGATGCCAGAGCTGCCCTATGCTAATGACCCATTATTTCTCCACTTCATCCTGTTTGCTCTTTTAACAGAAGACACAGTGCTCCATCTAATGAACAGCAGTACCTGAGTGAGTGAGTTCCCTCTCTTTCATTTCCTACAAGTACTTGTTCTGCTAGAGTCACTGTGAAAAGCTGATGACTCCAGCCAATAACCCATTCTTTTGAGTTTGCTTTTATTCCTCAGGCACTTGAGCTATTTTTATTTTCAGCTCTAATCTAATTTCTAACTAAGTCCTTTTTCCTTAAATATATATATTTAAAAATCACCATGAATCTCCTTACCATCCCCCCTTTTAACAGATTCGCGTCAACAGAGAAAATGTGCCTATCACTAGTCTATTGTTCATGGGTTTCCCTGGAGTCATAAATATTAATTAACTACCAAGAACCCCCTATGAGTGGGCACTTGTAGACAGGAGTGGGTACTTTTGAGGAGCAATGACCTTCTGGGCACTGTATTAACACACCCCTTATCTTCTTCAATAATTATCTTCTTAAATAATAATTCTCCTTCACTCGTGAGCCAGGCTAGAAAGACTGAGCAGGCTATTCAAGGATTTCCATTCAAATGTTTACATCGTCACCACTAAAAGAATGCAGTATTTCTTCCCAACAACAAAATATGTGGACATTCAAAGGCCTTGACTTAAGGGAGAGAGAATAACAGAAAAAAAAAAATTTTAAAATGTTTTCTAATTTGAGCTAGAAAATCAAGAAACGTATTAGCCAAAATTGTTCAGTATTCATTTTCCATCTCAAACTGTTTGTATGCTAAGTCGACTATTCTTAAGCCCTCCAGGGGAATGGAACAAGAAGTAGGGGGAGGGGGGAAACTATGTCTGTACAGATATGAAAACCAGACTTATTAATAAAAATTAAAGTGTACAAAGTCGTTTTGCCAGAAGTGCAGAACCTGATCTAGATTCTATGAATCTAAGGAAAAGGTAACTTAAACCAGAAGAAATTCATGTGGAGTTAAGCATCCAATGCCTCAAGAAGAACCACAATAAATAGACTAATTCTCCTGGTCCCTCATTAAAGGCAGCTATTCCCCCCCAAGTATGACTCCATGAGCAATGGGTAGAAACTGAGAAGAAGCAGATATGGCGAGTTGTCCAGCCTGGAGGTGGTGAGACCATTTGACTGACAAACTAGTAAGAGCTCAGGTAAGGACCCATTCAGTTTGTATTTGAGACAGGCCTTCTCCCAAAGGTACAGGGAAGTCAAAAGGTGTTGTATAAAGGATTGCTGGATTAAGGCGGCCTTTGGAGTTGTTAACTCAAAAAAAAAAAATTGCTAATAGCAAATAGGACAGAACCGAAAAACAATATAGGGCTTTCTTCATAATTACTAGACTTTGAGGTGATAAATGTCTGAATCACTTTGGAAGCTGAGGGGCTGAGAAGGAAGGCGTGCTGGTAAAAGGCATTTCCGGGCATTTAAATAGGGGCAGAGCTCTGGAACCACTGACAAGCTTCAAGTATGTTCCCAAACAGGGAGTTATTCCGGCCCTGAGTTGGCAACTCAGCTCTCCAAAAGTATGCGCTAGAAACACCAGCCCTGACTACAACAGTCACCCACAGCAACTAAAGCCACCCACTACCCGGCAGATGACCCCATAGAGCAAACCAACCCATCTGGTCCAAGCTCCCCACCTCCTCAGGGCTTGAGTCCGAAGACAGGGAGGATGGAAAAATTTGGGGAGTGATCCCAGCCTCACTAGAAGGACATTCATTCCTCAAATCCTCCTCTCAGGTGTTCCTGAGAGGGAGGATGACATCTGGCCAGTCCTCCGCTGGCCACCACTCCTCCCCCCGGGGGGTGGCATTAGGAAACCCTGGACAACCCGCTAGTAAGTCCTCGCGTGCCTAAGCGCCTCCCTAGACTTATAAAGGGTGCTGTGCCACGCCGGGTAGTTGAGCTCACTTGCCTGACTGCTCAGAGTCACTGCGACTTGGTCCTCTGGTTCCTGGATCAGCCCTGTTCCAACTCAGCCACAGGCACCTCGCTCCTGCCCGCACCGAGGAGACAGAAGGATGGAGACTTTCCCTGCCGCTTGGGTCCTGGCGCTGCTTTGCCTAAGTAAGTCCTCGCCGCCCCCAAGTGGAGAAGGTGGGGAGGAAGGCCGCGTGCATTTGTCATAAGGACAAGTATGAAGTTGTCCATCGGGCTCAAGTGCGTTCAGTCTAAGAGGATGTCTTCTGCGAGTCTGTCTTTTCCTTTGGTGGAGTTGGGGAAGTGCTGGATGGTGCGACTTGGTCGGTTAAAATTGCATTTCTCAGATCAATTCATGACTGGGTTATGTTCTGCCTTAATTAATATCAAATTTTACTAGGATTTTTTTTTTAAAGTTGAAAAACATTTTTTTTCTTTTTCTTTTGAAAATGAGACAGTTCTAGAGTCTCAAAGGTTGGACAGTACGTCTGATTGATAATGATTTACTTTCTTGGGGTGGAGCAGGAGTAGATTGTTTCAGCCTGCTAGAGACCTTTGTGCAAAGGACCCATTTTACAACCAGGGGGCTCTGGGATGTACCTGCTCCAGCAGAGTTGCTGGGGCCAAGGTTATCTGGGCAGGTCCAGAAAGAAACTGCCAACAGACCTTTGACTTCTCACCTGCTGTTCTCCCCGGCAGCCCCTGCCTCCCAGGCTGTAAAGATGGGTAGTTTAGAGAGGTTTTTGTTTGTTTTATTGGTAGTTTTCTTGTTTGAAGTGAGTTAGCTCTTGTCGGCAGGGACACGGGGAGTTCCCATTGTTTGTAACGTTTCTCTTTTTTTGCTTTATTTTGTTTAATCAATTGTCCCTAATCTCTTAAGCGCCAGATGATTTAAGAGTTATATATGAACGTTCCCAATAGATGAACGTTTTAATAAGGAAATAAAAGTTACCAGTCTCACATTCTTCTTGAACTTGCAATGAGACAAATTTCCCTGAGACACTATCTGTGCAGGATGTGACAGTTAAATTATTATTTTGACACGCCTTACATGCCTTGGGAACCCTAATGAAGTACATACTATGCATACTTAGAGAGTACACGTTTAAGGGCAAGAACCCAACTGGAAACTGGATCTGTGGTTTCTGTCAAAAAACAGGAGCTAAGAATGCCTTGCTAGAAGAGTCACCTTAAACAATGTGGCTTCGCCGTGTTTGGTTTGAGGTCTCTGTGCAAAGGAAAAGGTTCAAACTGCGACAGTCTTCCTCGAGTTAGACATGAACCTAAAGGTCACAGTGGTGGAGTGACTTTGTTTTTCCACTTGCAATGTGTATAGGAACAATGCAAGTGTCTGTTCTGCACATCTCAGTGGATATGCTAATGCAGAATAGGAAGAGTCTATGAATAATGAGGTTGCTAGCCACCTAGTGCGTGTGCTGTGTGTGTTTTTGTTGTCATGAAAGCGCTTAACTTCTTTATTGCAGTACTTAATTACACTTCACCTGTTTCATCAGCCGCCAAGCCCGTTTCCAAATGAGCTAGGTCAGTTTCTGTTCTCCCAGTCTGTTGAGATACTTCTTGTCACTAGCAAAGTTCCTGTTTGGAGTTCTATATTGTATCTCTCTAGCCTGGTATGCAGGTAGGTCTTATTGTTTCATTCCAAAGCATAGAGAGGGAGAAAGGAAGAAAGGAAGAAAGAAAAAGAAAGAAAGAAAGAAAGAAAGAAAGAAAGAAAGAAAGAAAGAAAGAAAGAAGAAAGAGCAGGGTTACTTAATGTTGGAATTTATGCTCCTCCTCAAAGAAAAGATTGCCTAGAAATCAGACTCTGTCCCTCTAAGGAAAGTGATATTTTAGATTTAAGCATACTTTTATTGCTTTTGTTGAATGCCTATGCACTTATGACTACGAGTGTCAAGTTCCACCATCCATTTCTGATGTACGCAGTTCCAAGTAGCTACATACAGCCATTCCACTACTCTTACATTTGTAAAAGTTTGAGATCAACGCTCTTGTTTTATGCGCAAGGAAACTGACCCAAGTTCCCATACAAAACAGATGATAAGTGGGGAGAGGCGGGGTCTGAGTTGACTAGCATTTTTAATTAAATGAACATTAGGTAAAAGTGTGGACACAGCGCAGTCAGGAACAGTTTTCTGAATAATACATACGTTTACAGCTGCCTTGTCCCATCTGATCTTGTGAGATCAGAGAGAGGGTGAGACATTTTTTATTTTGAGCTCTGCAGTTGGCAGTTATGAGTAGTGAGGCCTGATCTGAAGTCAAACATTCTCATTCATGTTTAAATGGGGTTTTGAGGATATTCATGAATGACATCTCCATGGCGTTTGGACCCAGTGACTACTGACACCTGCTAAAGAGTGACCTTGAACTTTGTTGTGTGGCTTTACTACATGGTAAGAGAATTAAGCAGAGTAAATAGTCTTTCTCAAAACTATTAGAAGCAGAATCTCAGTGAGACAGTGGGATTACCTTCTGTTGACCCTGGGAGTTAATTATGTACCTGACTGTTGGTATAACCTGAGATGGCACACCTGGGCAGAAGGCATGCTGATGGGACTCTCCTGTCTGGATTTTGATCAAGGTATCTCAGGCACCTTTCCCATTGTCTTGCTATTTGAGCAGCTTAGATAATTGGAGTGTCTGGTTCAGCACTGGAATCCAAATCCAGGAGGTGAGACAAGAAGTAGCTATTATCAAATGCCTGCTGTGGGCTGGCCACATTTTACATTAGGCATCTTAAACTTGATCACCCCATTTTATCCTTAAATAATCACTGAATAAAGCCAGATATAATGGTGTACTTTTGATCAGTGCAGAAACTAAGGCTCAGTGATATCAAATATCTTACAAAGACTAGGAGACCGGGGCAAAAAAATAAAGTGCAAGGTCACTTTTTAGCAGGTGTCAGTAGTCATTGGGTCCAAAGGCTGATGGCGAGTCAAAATGACAGGTTCTAATAGAGAAACCCAGAGTTAACTAGGGCTGTCCTGGGACTTGGAACCTGTTCTATGTGGGCTCACTTCTGGTACCAAACGAAGCACAAAAAACACTTATCTATCCTTTCAACCGGGGCTAAAATAGTTGACTTTTTAATATAATATTCATATTGTGTATGAATGTATGTATGTATGACATGTATGTGCACACAAGCTTGTGTGTCAATAGCTTTCATATTGCATATTTATAATTTATGATTTTGACCTAAAAGGTTTATTTTTATTCATGTAGATCTTAGACATGAGCTTCATTATGAAGTAGTTATTGAAGCTGGCAGGGTCTTTTGTTTCTCTTATTTTTCCAAAATATATACCAACTAAGGTAGTCAGGAAGAGATTATCTTAGTTTTCTATTTCTTGTGTCTTTATGTAATTGTTAATTTTTCTGCCCAGTTTTGTGAATCTCCTATTCCCTGAGTAGAGAGGCAGAAGTGAGGAGTCCTTTCTAAATAGACTATAAATCGAAGTGTGACTTCCTCATTTGCACTCTAAATATAGGCTTATGCAAATTGTCTATTAATGTGGCTATAATTGCTGTTGGGAGCATTCCACTGGAAGACAATGGGAAGGCTCCCCAAACTGTGACAGGCAAGAACCTTAGAGAGGAGCCACCTGACAGCCTTGGCATGCCAGTGCAATCCTGGGACTTTTTTTTTTAAATGAGGTAATGCAACAGACTCGGTGTCCTCTGGCAATACCATTTGTGTAATTCTGGGTGTCTAGCTAGAGAGCAGATAAAGGTTCAGTTGCAGTCTAGGTTAAAGTAATGATTTAATTAACAAGCATGCTATTTCTAACCTCAAGATCATTTAAGTTCTTAGGGTAAAATCATGAATTATAAATGTGAGATATGGGAGTTACTGACACTCAGGCTTGTGTATGCATACACATTTATTGTGTGTCAGGACTTTATAGTTTGTAATTGAAAGGTTTAGTGATGGAGCACACATTTCACCATTGAGTCAACCTGTTCCTCTGTCACTGTTCTAGTTATATCTCAGAGTAAGTCTGTACCTAAACAGGGTTAGTGGGGACATAAGGAAGTAACAGTTTATGTTAAACAATCATGTTGGCTGGATTCATGACTAGATTGAAACAGTATCTGATTCTCATTTTTTCTTTAACCAGTGCTTCTTGTATGTACCTGAGACAAAAGATATCTTGAAATTAATTGATAGTTTCTGAAAATCCTATGGTCAGTACCAATTTAATCTAATCTAATTCCCCACCCCTTGTATCCTTGTTTCTCTAGTTATAGACTATTCACTGAGGTTATACTTACCTGACTTCATGTACTTTCTGTACTGTGTGTGTGTGTGTGTGTGTGTGTGAGAGAGAGAGAGAGAGAGAGAGAGAGAGAGAGAGAGAGAGAGAGAGAAAGAGAGAGAGAGAGAGAGAGAGAGAGAGAGAGAGAGAGAGAGGGAGGGGAAGGGAGATAGGGAGGCAGAGATACAGAGACAGAGAAGAGAAGAGGAGGGGATGGATATTGAGCAGTGAGAAGATGGAATGGTGGACAGGCAGTAGGAGAATGAAGAGTTATCTAATCCAAACCCTGTACCTCCCTGCATCTGAACTCACTCCCTGCTCTTTGTTTCTAGACATAAGGAATTTCTTAGTAGGGGGATAAAATAGACTGAGCTAGTCCTGGATCCCATATCTCAGGAGTCTGGTGTATGATATTTGACACTGACTCTGCAGACATGGATGTGCCAGCCTGAGCGTTACAGGGTGTTAAGCAGCAAATCAGGATTCTACCCACTAGATGTCAGTAGCAACTCCTACTGTGAAACCCCTCCAGACCTCATCAAACACCCTTGGCTGATAAAATTGGCCTTGGTTGAAAACCACTGATCGAACATATGCTTTTATTGTCTCCCATAATTTACAGATTGAATCACCAAGATGTTCATACTAGTGGTTTCCTGGATACCACTTCTAGTGTTTTAAAAGTCATCTTCGGGGGTTCCATGATAGGATGCTTGCCTAACATGAACAAAGTCCTGTTTAATGTCAGCATCACAAAACCTTTCAGCTTAGTCTCACCTGTTGCTAGTTTTAGCAGTACTTGCATCCTGTGAATCCTTTCTTCAGATGTTACACAGCTGTTCCCCCTCCTGTTATACTTTTGCCCATTCACAATACTAAACGTATCTCTTCCCTCCCAATTATTTTCTCATTCCTTGATCATTTCTGTCTGTTTAATAACAGTTCCCCCAATTTCCTCCCTTTCACTGTATACTATTTCCTTGGAATACTTAAAAATATCCCACATATGCAATGATTTTTCAAATGGGCTTCACCAGCTCCTTCCAAACCCCATGCACACATAAGGCGATGTGTGACCTTAAGACTCAAATCCAATTACTCACTAAGTCCTCCCTTTATGCCTTCACTCACAAATGCTACAAATGGGCTGTCCTTCCTGCTTCCTGCACAGGCACAGGTACTGTGACCTTGGTATGTTCTGGTTGAATACTTACCATTCTTCATGTACTCTGCTTTCCTCATCTACACCCTAGGTATAGAACTGCATTGAATCTATGAAGGACAAGAACTATGTCTCTTCCCTTTTCCGTTGTGTGCTAAGCCTCACAAATAGAAAGTGCTCAGTAGATACGTATTGAATAAATATTTCATTAATGTAACCAACTAGAAAGAAGCATGTTATGAGTTGACTTCCTCCTCTTATAGCTAAGCCTTTCTTGAGCATCTGCCTCTCACTGAAGTCCAATTCCTCAGTGCAAAGTAAGTCTACATATTTACAAACTGCATCGTCACAAAGGAGAAAATTTGAAACCTCTCGAAAACGAAACACCTTCAAGATTTTTAAAATGACCCATTCATGACGATATAATAACACATGCCTGTATATCCAGGAATAGTTAGACTGAGGGAGTATGTTTAAAAATTTGAGGCTAGCCTCAGCTACATACAGAGAACTTTTCTTTTAAAACAATATCAATGGGTGTTTAAATGACTTCATCTATAGTCATTTTCTTGTGTGTGTTCCTGTGTTGTGTTCACTGATAAAAACTTTATCCTTGTGCAAAGATTCATGTTTCGCCTCCAGCATGAACAGTGAAAGTAAGTTAGTTAGCATGCTGCTGGAAATGTCATGATACAGTCAAAGTGTCAGTCATCACCATGACTGTAGTCATCACCATGACTGTAGTAAGAAGTACCTCTCAACAACACTAGAGTCCAACTGTTGATCCTTTATGAAGCTTCTCATTCAAAATTAGACATTCATTTACATCTTCTGTTTGAGTCAATGAAAGAAGAAACCAGAAGGAAGGACACGCATTTACAAACAGCTATAAAAAGTCTCCCCAAGTGAGACTATGTCAAGGAAAATGATTCCAATAAAATTAAAGTAATACTCTAAAGATGCATTCTCAGCTTATAGGAGAACCATGGCTCATCTTTAGAATTCTAAGTCATAAAGTTCCTGAACACCAAGACTAAATTTTACCCCATATACAAGAGTTCCCCTGATTTTCCTTCATCATGGAAACACTTCCATGATAAAGGAGATATCTATCAAGAACCATGTAAAACATATACTTTTTCCTCAATGAGCTTAAACACTCAATCATGACTTGCTTTAGCACTGTGTCAAATGATATCTCAAATGTATAGATACTTTAAGGTATGGTTTAAAAGTTTGTACTGATATCATGGAATAAAAGTTAATGCATATAGTTGAAAAGAATGTTACATTAAATCCTTTCTCGCCACTTGCCAAGGAAAATTTCTTGAACCTCTTAAAATTTAAAATTAAAACAAATATCTGAATATCTGTATTATATCAATCACTTGTGCTATTTTATTTCAAATGTGGTTTTTTCAGTTATTTATAAATGATGCTTAAGTATATATATATATGTATATATATATATGTGTGTGTGTGTGTGTGTGTGTGTGTGTGTGTGTATAGTTTTTATTTGTTTGATTTCTTTTCTAGAGAAGCTGTATTTTGATTTTTGTTTTGTTTTGTTTTCTGCCTGAAGTTTGGGGATACTTTGCTGACTTGCCCTTCTCTTTTAGTCATGGAATCCCAGCTTCCTCTCCTTTGGTATTCACTAGGAAGCTCAAAGTCTTCACTAAGAAGCAGGTCAGAAAAAACTGTAGACAATGAGGACATTTTATATGTCAGGTATTCTGCCTGACTGTTGGGCAAACAGGTCCTAGCACTCCAGGGCCCACGGCTGTCAGGGCTATCCCCATTCCGGTGACAGCACTCAGACTCTCCCACGCACACATGCACGGTCCCCATCATTGCTTAAGGGTATAGGTTGGGCCCTGACTCATGGGGAAGAGGCGAATTGCATCCTGTGAGTCAGTGGTTCCATTTCCTGCTGGTGTATTTGAGATTTCACTGAAACACAATCTCTAAAATGTGAAGGGGAGATGAATGGAGAACATCGAATTCCTAAACTTACTTGGAGCTGTGCCCCAGATAATAGTCTTGAAGTGGTTTTGGTCTTTGCTTTTCATGGTGAAGTTGAAATTCTAAGCACAAGTTTGCATTTATAGACCATCTACCTATGTCACCTTGCATAGACTTCATCTGGGTCTTAGTAACCAGTATCAATTGTCATTACATCTGATTTTGACACACACGTGATCCAAAATGTTTAACCTAGTGAATGACTTTATTAACAGGAATTCATTGTAAGGAATGAAAACCTTAAATAAAATATTTGCAATTGAACCATAGCTTGTGATACACAAACCCACTAAAATCATGACTAAGGAACCATGTGGACATGAAACTAGAGCTTATTCCTTTCATGTGTAACTTTAAAATAATGATTACTGGGCTGTGGTTGTAGCTAATGACAGAATGCTCTCTGTCTAATCCTCAACACTGGGATATTAAGTTTTGGCAAAGTGACAGCTGTGGGTGGGCTTTTCAATCTCCTAATCACCACATTTATTCCTCTATTCAACATTCCAAAGTCTTGGGACAGGCAGAGCTAGAGACCAGTGAGGACCCTTGTTTTAAATCTGATGGCTGCTTATGAGATAGAAAATTTAGACCCATTTTATGCCATTCACTGGCATGACCTCACACTTTAACGTGATTATTTATGATTTTATCTTTAAACTATTTTGCTGGTGGATTACCACAGCAAGTCTCACAGAAACTATCCAACCAATGATCTGTCTCCACTTGAGCATCACAGGCCAGGGAGGTGCACACCGTAGGCTAAACAATCTACAAAGACAAATCTTTTACTTGTGGCACAAGCAACTCGAAGCTTATGATAGAAGATGAACTAATAATTTATAAAAGCCTTAATAAACAGCAATGGAACTGTAAGAAGCACTGGCTGGGGTCAGCTGGGACGAGTAGCAGTGGACAGCAGTCTTAAGCAGGAAATGCTCATCTTGACAGCAGCACCACTTCTTGCCAATGTGACTTTTTTTCAATTGGATATTTTATTTATTTACATTTCAAGTGTTATCCCCTTTCCCAGTTTCCCCTCTGCAAATTTCTAAACAAAGGATAATGCACTTGGACAGAGAAACTCCTGTCCCAACCCCCACCCTCACCCCTCCCACACACAAAAGGACTTTCCTGGATTGAGAATTGAAATGTCTCCTCAAAGACTTACAGGGAAGAGCTGGAGGGTAAGGGTGGTAAGGATAAAAACTTGTACAGTCAGAAGCCCAATCTGTGTTGAAGAGACTGTCTAAGTTAAAGGGTTTAAATCTTCAGTACAATGCATGGTAAAACTCTACTGAGGAATGGAACAAAACTAATGTGGTCAAGAATCCAGCTTCTCCTCCAATTCACACATGTCATTCCGCACCTATGTGAAAACAGTCTTCATCTCTGTTGAACTGACAGTACAGAGACTTTGGTCTGTCTGTCTGTCTGTCTGTCTGTCTGTCTATCATCTGTCTCTCTCTCTCTCCCTCCCCCCTCTCTTTAATTTCTTCCCAGTCATTTAAGAAAAATTAATTTTGGTCTATCAAAGCAATTCATGTTGATTGGAGAAGTCTGACCAGATAACAGATACTTCTAGAGCAGTGGTTCTCGACCCATAGGTTGTGACTCCCTTTGGAGGGAAAAGTGACCCTTTCACGGGGTCACTTCATCTCAGCTATCTGCATGTCAGATATTTATATTATGATTCATAAAAGTAGCGAAATTACAGTTATGAAATAACAGCAAATGTAATTTTACGGCTGGGGGGTCACTAGAAGATGAGAACCACACTAAAGGATCGCAGCATTCGGAAGGCGGAGAACCACTGATTTAGAGCTTTCAGTGTTTTCAATCCAATGGAAGAATATAAAACTGAATCTTTAGGTCTTGTCATCTGTGGCCACTAGATAAGTGTTCTTGTATAAGACATTTAATTTGCACACACTGGACTCCTTTGGGGTCTGCTTGTCTTTATCCTGAATGAGATTGTTGGGTCAATTTTGAAACATAGTAGGTAGTAGGAACCATAAGGTTGGACTTGATATCGATCTGCACTTTGATGTTTAGAACACATTCATGTGCAGTTAGATTAGTAAGTCAAAGTTCCCCTGATCAAGGAGAAACATCAGTTTTTCCCAGTATGGATTAAATGGTGTATTCAAATGCCAAATTGTAGAGACTCACACTCTTACTATAAACCAGTAGAGGGCACTACCTGGATAGTTCATTCAAACTACAGGCTAGAGATTGACTGTCTGGAATATTTATGGGAATCTCTGATAAGTCTGACATTTCGAGGGGTGGGGAGAGAATCTATTTCAGTTTCCCTAAAAGTCTGTAAGAACAACTGAGAGTTGGGGAAGGGAGTTACTATGTCCAGGTAACAGAGGTCAGGTTTTCTCATACCATTCTCAATTCCCCATTCCTTCTGAGGAGATGCAAATAGTGCTCTGCTTTAGCTTTTGTAGTGTGTTCCATGTGGTATTCATCACATTCAAGTATTACTACCTGTTTCCAAATTCTGTCCTGTGGCCCACTTAATGCGCATTACCAGGAGAAGTTGTTTCAACCCCTCATGCTCAATTCTCATGTGTCTGATGGAGTTAATAGTTTCTTCCTTAGCATCATTGGGAGCGTGAAGTGAGATAGCACAGATAAAATAAGCAGAACTGTATCTCCACGAAGTGCATATTTGAGGCCGGCCAGTTGTGCCTGTTACTACCACTGCCAGCACACCTACTGACTAGATAATAGTAATTTCTACAGGTCAGAAAAAAGATTGGTGTTCAAGTATGCAAAGATGAAACAAGAGAGGCAAAATGCTCTTGTGTAAATGTGTATAAAATTAAAAGGCTCTTCTTATCATGTTTTCCATATAACTCAGAAATGGCCTGAGTCATTCTGATGCCTAATTTCCACCATTTATCTTTTCACTGAATGAGACAGGTGTTTCATTCCATGTGCTGACAAAGACTAGGTGCCAGGGCTTACATAGATTGGCATGCTTCCCCAGCTTCTTCCAGTACTAGATAAGACATACACAAGGTCCTCCTGTATCCATGGGTTCCAAATATTTGAGAATAGTGTCTTTATTGAACATAAAACACAGTAGAACAGATATAATATAGCATCTATATTGTATTAGGTTTTAGATGTAATCTGGAAATGATTTAGGAAACACTAGAAGACAAACTCAGGTAAATTTACAATGCTGGAACTAATCTCCATGAACCAAAAAGAATAAACTATTCTCATTTTATCTAGATTATATTTTGTGAATTATCTGACTGTTTCCATAAGTCTGTTATCACTTTGATGAACTAACTTATTAAAACAAAACATTCCAATATATACCAAAGACACGCAGAACTGTAATGAAAGCTGGTTTCCTTGCAGCACTAATTACGTATTTGATTTTCTTCCATAACTAGGTTCCCACCTTCTACAGACAGTTATCAGCACAACAGTGATTCCATCGTGTATCCCAGAAGAATCTGAGGATAACTGTACAGCTTTAGGTAAGTTTATGGTCACGAAAGCAGCATCAAACTTTTACACATTTTTAAATAAAATGCAGATATAAATACATGCTAATGAAACAAGAGGAAGGGATACCTGCCATATCCATTTTTAACCTAATAATTAACTAGAGATCTGGAGAAATTGCAAGAAGGAATAACGTGGGGAGAAAGATCAGACATCGAAGCCAAAGAAAATCATATTGAGCATAAAGCCACTACTGGAAAATATCTGAAGGACCAGATCCCATGAAGAACAGGAAAATGTAAACTCCATATACAACATGGTTTTGTCTTGGTAGACGTATCATGTAAGAGGAATGAATACTCTCATTCTGTTTCAGGCATAGGGTTCAGGAAGCATTTGTGAAGTGCTTAGTGTGATGAGCACCATGTCAAGGTAGAAATACAAAGGTAGAAACAGAATGATGGACAGCTATTGATCCCCAGGGGCATCACGGTCCAGGAGAACCCCCATGGTGCTTTTCTCTGAGCTACTAAATCCAAAGAATGGTTCTAGGTTTCTACTTCTTTCTTGTCCATCACCATCAAGGTTTCTGGAATTTTGTCAATTTCCCTCCATCACTAGTTTGTTTGTTTGTATGTTTGTTTTGTTTTATTTGTTTTGAAAATTATCTTTGGATAATTTTCTAAATATTTTAGGTGAATCAGTTTCCTTTATTCATATATACACATACACATCATACACATACACATACACATACACATACACATACACATACACATACACATACACATACACATACACATACACATACACATACACATACACATCATACACATACACATACACATACACATATACATCATATATATTTGAGACAGTATCTTATATGTCCCAGGCTGGCCTCGAACACATATGTAGCTGAGGCTGATCTTGAATTTTTGATCATTTTGTACCCATCTCTGCAATGGGGTGGGCAGCACCAGTTCAAATGGTGGTATGGATTGAACGTAAGCTTTGTGCATTCTAGACACGTGCTGTGCCAATGGACCTACATTACCATCATAAATAATATTTCTATTTAAAACTCTTACATTCACTGTTGCATTTTTTTTTTTTTTGCAAACTCTCTTTCGTCTAGGTCATGGTCAGGTGTCCATTCAACAGATGTTCAAGAGGCTAATTTCTTGGTTGATATTTTTAATGATTTGGAAATATGCACCTAACCAAGACTTACTTTAGAATTAAACTCTCCTGAATTAATTAATGCTTTCAACTTGTAATTTAATTATTTAAGAGTAAGAAATTTTAGAATTGCTTTGAGGCTTTCAAAAACAAACAAACAAACAAACAAACAAATGACAAATTTTACTTAGGGGAAGAGAATGATCCCAATATGGAGTGTGTGTGTGTGTGTGTGTGTGTGTGTGTGTTCTGAGAATTACATCATCAAGATTCATTTTGTTTAGCCTATTGTATGTTTGGGTGTTTGTTTATTGGTTGGGGGAATGTGGTAAGTTGGGTAATGCCTTACCCCTGAAAATTCTACACTGTTGACCCCTGACCTGTCTGCTGAAATTGCTTACAGAAAGATTAGTTATACAGCCAGAGTCCCAGAACACAAGTCATTAAACTTCTCGTTCCTTTCACAGTTCAGATGGAAGACGATCCCCGTGTGGCTCAAGTGTTGATTACAAAATGTAGCTCTGACATGGACGGCTACTGCTTGCATGGACAATGTATCTTCCTGGTGGACATGAATGAGAAATACTGCAGGTGAAGTGGCCAAAATGAGCGCTCAATGATAGTTCTGAATCTTACACTTTCCTTTCCTCTTCTGTAGTTAAAATAGTTCTATGGGTTGTTGGCACGTACTTCATAGATACTACTAAAAACTTTATTACTTCTTCAAAATTAGGAAACAAATAGAATGTTTCAGTCTGGACAGATACTTTAGGAATAATGAGGGGAACTTCACATGCCTCCACTCTCACTACAACAGCAAATACATATATAATTAATTCTAGATGCCAATACCTTGACAGCTACACAGATTGCCCCTTTGCCACTGTAATTTGGACTAGATGCTGTGTAGAGCTATTTTAAAATTTTTGAGTTAACTCTACGTTCAAATTTTGAATTCACTTTTATAACTTTTAACAAATCATCCTGGTTTCTTGTATTGCAATAGGGACTTAGTACTTGTAATGCTAACTCATAGCATGACCTCATTTAAAAATAACTGGCTTTCTTTGCCGTTGTTCTCTTTCAGATGTGAAGTGGGCTACACTGGTCTACGGTGTGAACACTTCTTTCTCACTGTTCACCAACCCTTGAGCACAGAATATGTTGCATTGACAGTGATTCTCGTTTTCCTGTTTCTTATCATAACAACTGGATCCATATACTATTTCTGCAGATGGTAAGTCAGTTAGTTTTATTGCCTATTTTTTAAATTACCAAAACACAGACCTATAAACTGGTTGAAATCTAAATGTAGTATGGGAGGAATAAAGTAGAATCTGCACTGTGTTATTAGCGAAGATGCTTTGCTGCACAGCACCTGGGGTTCACTGTCCTTCACTTCCTGCCTATGTGCATATAAAACTCAAATAAGGAATATATTTTCTTTATGAAATCCAGACAGAAATTCTCATCCTATAATAAATAGGGCTCTCCTCTACAGTGATATTATTACAAAATTGATAACTAACAAGAAATGTAACTAACGATTGTCAGGGTTTGTGAGTTAACTGGACCCATGAAACCAGTATAGAACAATAGTGCCCATAAAAATGCTTCCAGTTTATTTCTCTTAGTTTGAAGTTGGTACAAATTGTTTAGTGATTTTTCCCCAGAAAGTCATTGTTTAGATTTTTGTGCTAAGTAGCCATCTGATGATAATGCCTTCCTGATTATATATATGTACCAGAACTTAATACTGGTGAGAGAAAGTGATAGAAAAGGGTGCTGAAGAATCACTCCTGACATTTCTCAGCTTTGCGCTCATGTCAAGTTTTTGAAGAAACACTTTCATGGTGTTAACTGTGTCACCATGTCTATTTCTTACCTAAACTGTTGGACTGTAGGACACCGTTCTCTTACTCTCTTGCTTTTCCCATTACCTAACCCAAACCTACTCAGTCTGGGCATTTTACATAAGCTCTTGGAGTCCATGTATTTATTTCAGGGTTTGTTTTATTGTTATTTACAGTGCTGTTTCATTTCTGATTATTTACAGGTACAAAAATCGAAAAAGTAAAAAATCCAGGGAGGAATATGAGAAAGTTACCTCAGGAGACTCAGCGTTGCCTCAAGTCTGAACAGTGCCATCAAATTATGGTCAAGGATGTACAGCATGCCTGGCTGATGTCAATATTTTGTCGTGTTAATAATATTTATGTTGGGTCATGTGTTAGGTCAATAACTGTATATTTTTAATACACTTGGAAAGTGTTTTATTTTTGACAGAAATATATTTGCTAATATATTGTATGTAAAATATTTAATATCAAAAGAAATTTGATATTTTTGTAAGAATTTCCTGAGTATGATGCTTTGTTGAAAAGCTGCAAAATTCATTAAGTCTGTGCAGTGCTTAGAGCAAGCAATGCCCAGTCTGTGGCTTGGGAGGTGTCTGTAAGTGACATTCCTGTTAGCTTAGTGATATGGTCAAGTCAATTGCATACGTAATTTATTTTCTACTTCTCATGTCTGTGATAATTGGCTTGACTATATTATGGCTTGGCATAGTGGTTGGTGAGCCTAGTAGTACTGTCAAAACAATTGCATAAGTAATTTATTTCCTATTTCTTGTGTCTGTGATAATTGCTTTGACTATATCATCATGTATTAAGCAGTAATAACAGAAGGACTTAGTAGAGGTAAACACAACTTGTGTGCCTTGAACCACACATTTGAGCCAGCTAGTCCTGGAGAGGATGTCTCTTCAGAATCTCTGCTATAGAGTTCAGATGTGTCTTGAGGGGACAACGGACAATCCCCTGTGCTAACCCACCCAAACAAAGGCTGCTCCATCTATGTAGAGTACATCATTATGTAAGGTTGTTGTTTTGAATATCAATCAGAAAATCCACATTTGAAGACAAATTTAAACCCCATTTTAGAGTATTTGTTTTTATAGGGAATCTATTGAAGAATTATAACATTAAAGCAGAATCCAAATTGAATTAATTATATTTTTAAATACAGGAGGACGATATTCAGATCTCGTCTGATACGGAAATGTACTTTTGTATTTCATGCTCAAGAGGATTTTTGTTTTTGTTTTTTTGTTGTTTTGTTACTGTTGTTATTTTGTTTCTTAACACAGAGTCTCATTCTAGTCCTGATTGGCTCCTTGCCTTAACCTCCTTGGTTTTTGGTTACAGGCATACATTACTGTGCCCAGCTTCAAAAGTGTTTTTTTTTACAACACACAGTTTAGAACAACATCTTATTTCAAACTTTAAAGCTACATTTAAAAACATATATCCAAATGCAGGAAGTGAGAAAAATACAGGAAAAATAAATCACAATCTATTTTTCCAAAGGAGAAACATACTTGAAAGTTTTTAAAATGTAGACGTCATTGTCAATACCCATGGAAACTGAAGTGAAGCCTGCCCTTTTCTCTGTCCTTTGCCATCACAGAAAGACAGAAAGGCTGCTCTCCACTCTCAGTCTGCAGGTCTTAGTGAGTCACTGAGAATATTCCGTGCAGTTAGTTATCTTGAGAGCCACTGCTAGAACACCTTTTCCTGGGAGGCTGTCTCGCCAAATGCTCAACCTTAGACGGACTCTCCCTGAAACACATACCAGGTCAGGGAGTGCTTATTCTTTCTCTAGCTTCTTCCTGGAATAGGTTCAGGTAACAAAAAGACTGGGAGTTGCCTCTGGCCTCTAAAGTGCTAAGGAACAAATTATTGCTACTCCATGGAGCCGGTCATGGAAAACCCTGGAAGGTTCACATAGCTCTTACCCAAAGCCCTGGGCTTGCTATGAGGGAAACAAACAGATTAAGTAAGCAGCACACAATGCATTCCAGTGCATATGCTTGTGAACACACAAGTTCCATACTTTGCAGAATTATAACTCTTTGTTTCTATAGTAACCAGCACACTCAGGTTTAAAAGGACAAAGGGGAAATGAAGGTGAGTGAGATCTAAAAAGTGTATTTCTTTGCCATTTGATTTGGCTGAAGGCCAGTGTCCTATGTGAGAACACATTTTTAAATCTCATTGAAATCAACTGGATGAAGAAAAAAAAAAAAACCTGGCCTATTTTCAGTGACCTTAGCTTCTCCACACAAAAGTTTAAAGCTGATCAAGAACCGAGCTAAAACTCAGCCAGTTAATCTACAGATGCCGAAAAAAAAAAGATTTTAGATATTGGTATCTTGGTATATTATATGGTATATTATATGGTCTACTATGGGCATTCCTCGACATACCACATAACTAGATGCAAGAAGTTTGGGGTAGCACTGTATATTTTTAAATATGTCTTAAAAAGAACTCAAGAAAGACTTACATCTTTATATTTTGTTTTGTTTTGTTTTTTGTTTTGTTTTGAAGTCAAAGCTGGGAATGAAAGTTAGAGCCTTATACATGTCCAGCAAACACTACTGTTGAAATACACCTATAGTCTCCTAAAAACACACTAATAATGCTGTTGGGTGTTGGGTGAACATGTTTTAAAAACTCATGTTTTAGTGAAGATTATTTTAAGTAATCATAAAAAGGATTACAATCAATTCATACACAGATTTTTCATTATATTGTGTATATATGCATACAGGGACATCAACAAGGGTAGATACATACTAAGAATCAAAGCAATCTCGGATGCAAAATTGTGTAACTTACAGTCTTCCACCAAGACTACCTCATAGCCCAGTAGATACTCTCTGTGAATAAGGACATCATTCTCTGTATGTGTCACTAAAGCTTTACTGTAAAAATGAGACTCCGCTTACCTAAAGCCTCCATCTCTGTAACTGGACCGTAACTCTACTGCTCTCATCTGTTTTCACCCCCTTGTGTCAAGAGTCAAACTGTGGAGGAAAGCCAAAAATTTTGGTTTTGAGTCCTTGAGAAGACAGCTAACTAAATTTGGCTGCCAAAAGATATTAATTATTGAATTGATATCTGTATATAGCAAATATATGACATGGCTTAGTGTCCAATTTTTGTTTCATTCAGTCAGTAATCTGTAAAGTTGCCTTTAAATCTTTTTATTGGACCAAATTTGTCACATTTGCTTCATTATTTTTTTATTTTGTACAATTCTTTTTAAGTTTGATTGGCTGACATGTTTTTTTTTTTTAATTTTTCTAATGTTATGGGGAACGGGGGACATAAACAGCACTTCTGGGCTACATTTAAGACTGTCTAAGATATCTCTGCTATTGAAACATGATGCTTTTGAATATCATACAGTGTACTTTTCTTTTTGCCTATTTGCACTCTGTCACTGCACTTTGTAAGTCTGAAGAACCACTCGTATAAAATTTCTATTAAAGATTCTAGTGGAACATAAAGTTGTATTGCGTTCGCCTTAAAACTTATTTGACTATGAATTTTATCAGAGTACTGAATTGTATCAATTTGTTTGAGTTAATATCAGCTTTGATAGACATGTACCTTGACATAGTGAAGGACACTATAATGTACAAGTTGTTGTCAGTTTTTATTTATTTTTGTTAGGAATTGGCAAAGATCACTATGGAAAAAATAAAAGTACAAACACATAAAAAGGGTGAAGTCTCTCTTTATTTCTCCCATCCCTATTTGTGTCCTAGCACATTAGGGGGCTTAAAAGTAGGGTTGTGGCTTTAAGGTGTAGCAATAGAAAGACACAGTGCTCTTAATTTGGGAAAGATCTCATATATGTATCTCATTTTAGGGGCTAATATATTAAAGTGTTAAAAAAGGAGTCATAGTGACTTTAGGTGTTATCATGTTTTCAAAGAATATGCTAATGGGTATTTTAATATGCTCTTTGATAAGTGACTTTTAAGCGCTGTATCAGTCAGAAAAGTACTCACGATTCTTTAACCTGCTCCCCCCCCCCAAGGCTCAGTTTCCTGGCTTTCCAGAGGAGAAAATACCAGCTAGGCCACATGTGCTTCCTTGTATGTTGCTCCAACAATCTGCAAGACATTTTTTGCTGTGCTTTTGAAGTGTGTACTAAATGTATATATGTATATACTTTACCACTAAGCCACACACATCTAGATCCCATCTAGAAGTCTTTATTGATTTCTGACCTTCCTGAGCCTTTGTTAGTTTGGGGACAATGAAACCATGGCCTGTGACAACTGCATAGTTACTGAAGGCAATGGATGGAGCTGCTCTGAGAAATGAGGTCTCCTGACCATCAAGCCACTCCAATTCTGACCAGATCAGAGGCAACAGAACTTGGTGGAGAGTTAGCTTCAATCTAATTTAGAAGTTTCCACTCCCCAGCTCCCAGGGGAACAAGAATCATTATAAATTGGAAATTTTGAGATCCCATAGAACCAGAAGACTGAGTCAAAGTCTGAGTCTGAGAACCTACAAGGCAAAAGAAAAAGCTAGCAATATATTTACCTCTTGGTTCCCAGGACATCACCTTCACCTGGTTTCTGGCTGTATAGTCCTCAATATTACCTCATCCTTCATGGTGTCCATGTAAGCACCTGAGTATGTTCAGATCTCTGGAATTCTCTCTGTATATAACTACCCTATATTTCTCTTCATGTGACCCAAGTCTTTGATGACCATTATGGAGTGGATTTTCTCAGCCTCCATGCCTCTACTAAGTTCCATTTGACTATACTATCTATCTAATATGTCACCTCCTGAACAGTCTTGGTGCAGTTAATCAGGGTTTAACAACTGTCATTTCCTTAAAAATCTATCTGGGCGGGCTGGAGAAATGGCTCAGTTGTTAAAGGCTAGGCTCACATCAAAAATATAAGAAAAATCTATCTGGCTTAACCAAGAAGGAGTGCAGGAAGGATGCAGAAGATTCAATAGACTCAAATAAAAAGACAAAGAAAAGCCAGTTCTTGTGATTTATAAGGAAAATAACAAACTTCAGCCATTTTATGTTTGACATATCGCGGGTTGGGGAAGTTAGAACATCATAGCTTCACTTGGAATATAGTTTTACCCTTTTGCCAAGGAATGACATTCTATTTGAGAAAAGAAACAGCTTTTTATCTACTATAAAACAAATGAATTGAATAATGAATATTCCCCAAAGGAAAAGTAGGATGCTATTTCTAGAGAAGAATGGGTAAATATTAAGCAAATAAACACCAAGTGTCTAGTACATAACTACAAATGTGCATAAGGGTTGTAGAATTCTGGATTCTACAAGACCAGGGAGCTGGGGAGATAGTTCAGGTAAGAAAGCACTTCTCAAATAAGCTTGAGGACCTGGGTTTGGATCCCCAGAATTATCATAAAAATCAAGCATGGTGGTATACACCCAAAATTCTGGTGCTAAGGAGGTAAAGACAGGGGAATCCCTCAAACTCTCTGCCCAGTTTTTCTTGATTAATTGGTGGTCTACTGGTTCCATGTGAGTTCTTGCTTAAAAAATAAGGTGGAATGCAATACAGGCAGATGCAAGACATTAACCTCTGCCCTCTAAATACAGAAGTACAGGAGTGTGCATGCAACTACACACAGGTGCACACACACATACAGTAACACACACATGCAAATATTTTTTGAATTAGCTAATTGGGTATAGCCTTATTATCTGAATTAAGAAATTGAGAGGCCATTTCAGTTGTGGTCAGAGAGGTGTAACATGAGAACTTGACCCATAATTCTGTGGAAAATGGGGGCATGGGCCAAGAAATATTGGTGATCAATACAAGTTCAAAAAAGTAAGGAATCCTTCCTTTCTCCCTTGGCTTCTCTAGAAAAAGGTTGGGTTCAGGTAAAACATTTATTTATTTATTTATTTATTTATTTATTTATTTACTTCTCTCTTCCTTTTCTTAGTACAAAAACTTGATTTGTCCCAATGAGGACTATATAAACTTTCTGAGATACAGAACTCTAAGATGATACATTGAGTTGTTTAGATCACCAAATCAATCTGTGGCAAGTCATAACAAGAAGTAAGGATCTAACGCAACTGTTCTTTAGGGAAGATCCAAAGTAATGCTTTGAGAAGACACTCCAAAAGAAAGACAGGTAGACCTACCAATTAAGTTTTGTAATGTACTAGAGGTAAACTGAGAAAAAACGTAGGCAGGTACTGTCTGGGGGAACAAACAATAGGAGGGATTTTATCTACAGCACAGAAGGAAAATCAAGTGATTAAGAGTGGTTTGCTATAAAAATGAGAATAAAACAAAGGGGGGAAATAAGGAGGCTAATTTAATTTGAATATGTTTAATCTAAAGTAACAGGGCAAATAGGTAGAAGTAGCATGCTTGTTGTATTGACAGAACCTCAAAATTATATGCTGTATTATGATTTTACAAGCCACTTTTACATCTCCCTCTTTGTTTACATGCACACATTGAGATGATAAAGAGGAGTAATTGCTACCTGAGAGAGAACTGGACTGGGCTGTTAGCACTCACTTAGCACTGGGTTCTAGGCCCAGAACAACAACAACAACAACAACAAAAACAGAAACTTGGGGATATAGTCTCCCAAAAGATTGTGATTTGCAAAGTCAGGAACTCATCCAGTGTCCTAGAGATTCAGAGACCTCCATCTTACTCCAGCACTGGCATGGCAGGAACCTCATCACAGTGACTACTGTTGAAGCCAAAAAAACATTTCCAGGGAATGAAGAGAGTGGGAAAACATAAAACAAAACAAGCAAGTAAACACTGGAGTCCAAAGGGAAGTTGGTAAAGAATTTGATGGTGACACATATTGTTGATTCCAGCATTAGGGAGGCAGGGGTAGGCAGATTTCTGTGACTTTGAGGCCAGTTTGTTCTATAGAGCTAATTTTAGAATAAAGTCACACAGAGAAACTGTCTCTACAAACCAAAACCCAAACCCAACAAAAAATAAAAAAGGAAAAGGAGATCTTGAAAGTAAAAGAAACAATACTCATCACTTCATTCAAGCATTCAAATACCAAGATTGTTGTATACCCCTTATGTATACCACATCTTAAGGATAAGAAATAAAAGCTAAACTTGGAATTTATATTCTAGTGAGAGACTGGAGAAAATACATACTCACAACAATAATAGCAGTAAATACTTGCTAGTAACTACTAAGCTTTTAAGTATATAACTCATTATATCCTTTAAACCATCCTATGAGGTGATTGTTTCCATAGATGAAGTGGGAACCAAACATAACATACCAAGGTATTCCTGCATAGTGATGAATAAGATAGCAATACGTTGCATACTGTGACTTGGGACTGCTTTTTCTCAGCTGGTTAAACAATCATCTCTATGGAGATAACATATGAGCACATAGAGAATAGAAAGACGTGGCCAAACTAACTTACAGATCCAAGTATTCCTACTGCTTTTACTGGGATAGTAAGAGCTCTAATGTCTAAATACAGTGGGATGAGTTGTAGGCCAGAGAGTGCTCTAGAAAAACAGTAGTAGAAGAATGAAAGATACAGTCAAGTAGAAAATTTAAGGGATGTGAACTTTGTCTTTTATTAAAAACTTTGTTTTTTTTTTATTAAAAATCAGTTTGAAATCATCAAAGGATTATAGATAGTGTAGTAATATAATTTATATTTCAAAAAGACTATAGTCTATTTGCTTTGTGGAAACAGAACAAACTGAGTAATACCCACACCTAAGAAGTGAGTTAGGGGCATTTTAATTGCTCCCATAATTGTCATAAATCTAGGGCAAAGATAGCAGTGAGATTGAAAAGTGGTGGATGTAATGAAGAGCAGTGAGTTTGGAATGTAGATACAGAAGCTTCAAATCAGCAGGACTTACTGATGGTCATGTACAAGATGACATCTAAGGAAACATGATATAAAACTCAGGACAAAAAAATATTCCAGGATTTTTCACAATAGCCAGTCAAGTTCAAAATCAAGGATGAAAAGGAACAGGAAGAAAAAAAGGCATGCTTGGTTTTCTGTAGTTTCTGCAGTTAAGAGAGTATTTCTGGTTGATGAGAAAGGTAGAGGCAAGATTGCACCAAGATAAGGAATGGTAGTGGCTACTGCTAACTATTTATGTATGTATATGTGTACACACATATACATTAACACACACACACACACACACACACACACACACACACACACACACATTCTTATCCAGAATCATAGAGAAGAACAAATAGCAAACTGTTAGCAGTTCCATTATAGATTTTCCAGTGTTGGCATTAACCAGGCCCTCTGTTTTCCTCTGTTTTTTTCTGTGTTCCTTTACACTGAGAATCATGAAAAGTTGGCATCAAAGATGAGGATTATTGATAGACAGAAATTAGGGGAAGAGCCACTGGATTTCCCTTCCCCTGATCTCTGACACTCCTGTCCCAGACATCCGAGAGCTGGCTCTCTCCCTGAGTTTCAGGAAAGGGACTAAAGAGTGTGAGTCATGTGCGTGCATGTGATGCCATCTAGGTTACAGTGAGAGAGCCTGGTTGTGGGAATATACATAAGCCCCTTATCAGTGGGCAGGGCCTCTGTATACATGGGTTGGGCAGTGGAACAGAAGGCTGACCTGGAGAACATGCACAGGAGCTGCATTGAAACTGTATTCCCTACAGAGGTCATGGTAGCTCCTGGGCCTATTGGGAGTGCCACACACATTGGACCGTGAGAAGGATGGTTTGGATTAATAGTCACAAATCTTATCTGGCTGTTATTATTGAGACAAGACATGACAACAAAATGCTGAGCCACAGTCCTTTCTACCTTTTAAATTTGTGTCATTTACAAGTCTCCAACAGGTCTGTACCCTCCAATGTAGTGTTCCATAGTTTTGGACCCAATGCTCAGTATTTTATAGCTAAATGTATGTTTCTTTTCTGGCCATTTGCCACTTTATGATACATACTAGAATTTACCCTTTATGACCAACATGATAAAATCTTTACCTTACTAGTACCTACTTAGGTTATAATAAAATCTCAAACTAAGACTATGACAGAAATAGTATATGGATTCAGCTCCACAGGATAGGAAATTTGAACCCTAAAGTAATGAGAGAAACTGACCTTAGAAATTAAATCATGAAGGGGAAAACTGAATTATTTTGAAGTCTTTGACATAGAAAAAAAGTCAATGTGAATAAAAAAAAGCATATGACAGAAGAATGGTTTAGTATAGATGCTGATCAAACACAGTGTGTTATTTTTGCCACACTGTTCTGCCTTTGACTTGAGGCTTGAGACACTTTCATAGGAGAAAATCCCAGAGGCCGGATGCAGCAGGTTTCCTAGGTGTACCTTTCAAAGAGGAAAAATTAGGAGTCACAGTGTACATATTACTATTGCCAATAGCAACAGAATTATGCACCACTGTAGAGCAGTCATGGTATATGATTGTGTGTGTGTGTGTGTGTGTGCAAGAAACTGAGTGTTTCATAAAATATATTGCTGCTTAGGCATTCTTTTTACAAATATAAGCTAAATTAATATTTTATTTTATTATAATTATAAAATTTCCAGAAATTTATTATTTTATAAATACCTACTTCAAGATTTGTTTCAGTAAACTTTCAAAATATTGCCAAATAAAAATACGTTTAAAAGTTCCCCTGTTTAATTTTGACACCTGTGGGGAACCATGTGCCTGCTCACAGGCATGGTTTGTGGTTTTCTGAATCTTGTTGGGCTATTCTGATTTCCAGGGCTTCAAGGAGACTGGAGCTTGAGAATCTTGACCAAGTTCACTCCACGTGCAGCACCAGGCGGGGAGCTACAGGACCCCACCTGGCAGGGGGAATTCTCACTCAGTCTGAAGTTCCATGGGAGCACAGAGCTCTTGGATTGGGGATCCCCAGGACAGGAGATGGCCAGGGACCGACTGGTCTCAAGCCTTGGGATCTCAGATGCCACTGAGAGGCCTCAGAAGGACCGAAACTAGAGGCGTGTGAGCACGCGACCAACGGCCCACAACTGACAGAAATGGGGGTGGGGGAGAAAGAGGCCCTGGCAGCACCCTGCAAGAGAGATTCAGTTACTGTTCTAGCTTAGCAGACTCGGAGGCCTGGTTAGCTTGCTTGAAGAGGTGGTCCCTGTGGCTGGAATGCAGAAAGGTCCTCCAGGTGGACAGTTAGGCTCATTAAAGGCCTTCTCTGCGTTTCCCCAAGGTGGGACCCAAAAAACAAGAGGAAGTCTGTGGGTTTTACAGGCTTTAATGTCATGGCAGATGGTGGATGGATCTGGATGCACACCCACTTAAGTCAGGGTGGACCTGACTTAAATAGGGAGGGAGGAGGGAGGAGAAAGGAGGGACTGAGGAAGAATGCTTAATTGGCTATACCCTCTGGCCTTTAGGTATCTCATTAGTATGCAAATCTCTTGAGGCTGAGGCCTGTAGTCATGCCCTCTACCTGTGCTGGGTACCTTAGGGAGGGGCTGTATTGCTCCATGTGACTAAAAATCATGGATCAATAGCGTGTCAGGATCCTGGGATCTGGGAGTATGGCTGAACACCTGCCATTGTCCCACTAGGGTCTGGGGTTACAGGCCTGTGCCAAGCCAGGATCCAAGCTATCCTTTCATCGCCCCACATCTCCCCCTGTTTTCTTTTTTAAAGGGGGGGAGTCACTGTGCCATCTGTAGTGAAAATTTTGGATAAGAAGTCAAAGGAAAACACTACGCAGACTGGAGCGGGTACAATTAAGTCACAGGGTAAGGGGAGTTGAGGGTGGGGGGGTTGGGAAGGCAAGGGATCACTGAACCAATTAAATACAGTTGGTACAGTTTGGGGTAATAACATCTGATTAGTCTAGATAGACATTATGTTTTCCTTACTAACATGTAACTTTCAGCTATTTGACTTTGACAAGAAAGTTCATCTGTAGCTGGAAGGTCTGGATGTATCTGTAGGACTCAGCGTGTGTCTCAGTCTCAGTGTGAGTCTCTGGGTCTCAGTGTGTGTCACAGGAGTCTTCAGTCAGATGAGATCTCTGGAAGAGGCAGCTTGGCATCCCAGGCAGGTTTCATGAGGTGGCGTTGTCTCTGCTGGACTTGTGAGAGCACCTATAGGATAGTCACAACAGGGAAGCAGCACCCTGACAGAGGGTGTCTTACAAAGGGTGGGTAGCCAGTATTAAGCTACTCTGGAGCAAGCACATCATGGTCTGTCATTAAGATCCTAGAAAGCAAAGGTGTTTGAAGAAATTTATTCTTAGAAGGTACCTTTGGGTCTGTTTTGGATGTCTGAGGAAGAAAAACATGATGTTAATTATGTATCTGGAACAGGCAGCAACAGTTTGTCTGTAAAAGGAAACTAGTTGTTAATTAAGGATTGAAAAATGGTGATCAACATAATTGATTTGATCTGTGGAAGTAGATTAGATGACATTTGAACCTTAAAGAAATCTCAAAAAGTTGAAAAAAAAAATGTTGGACATGTATCATGAGTTTTAGGGAGAAAAGAAAACATTTAAACAAAAAGGCAAGAAAATTTTGGGTTGAAAAGCATGAACATTGTTGCAGGTATTCCTGTTAGGGAGAAAAGGAAATGTTTAAGTAAAAAGCAAGAAAATTTTCTGATGAAAACCACAACATTGTTGCAAGTATTTCTGTTGGGGAGAAAAAGCATTAATGGCAGGTTTAGAAGCAATGAGGGAGGGACCTGCTCTGCCATGTGCTGGCTGTTCTAGCAGAGAGGTTAGGGTATTCCCTGTTTGTTTTTCTTAGCTGGTAAATCCTAAGTGTAGAGAAGGAGAAGAAAGGCCAACTTTGAAGAAAAGCTTAGAGGAAGAAACATAGAGGCTTGATAGGAGAGTCAGAGTCAGAAGAAGTGACTAAAATTTTGGGTTGAAAGAAGTGTGTAAAAGACTGAGCCATGGCGGAGACAAGTGGGAGCTGGATTGGAGCCAGCAGCTCCTGAGAGAAGTCAGTAGACAGCGTGCAGTTTCTCCAGGCTCAGCCAGCAGTTTTTAGCCACAAAAAGGAAACTTTGAGGAACATAAGCGTGAAAGGAGCAAACAGGGTATCGACTTTGCTGCTTCAGGCAAGCCCACTGAACTAAGTAGCCATAGCTGGCTGCAAATGTCAGAGGAGGAGGGGAAGCCTATGCTAGCAGGCAGTGTGGGAAAGATTGACCCCTGGGGGAGGGGCAGAGAGTGGAGATTAGGGAGATGCCACCATCTTGTGGAATTGGAGAACACATGGGGAGAAAGAGAAAAACCTACACTAGCAGGCAGCATGCTAAAGATTGATCCCCTGGGGGAGAAACACTGGGGACTAGAGTTTGGAGCCAGTGCTCCTGAGAGAGAGAGAGGACATCATATGTGTAAAGAACCCAAAGTGTTTCTGGTAGTGTCTGCCCAGGTGACATCATGTGACTTCACTGCAGCCTTGGCTCTGAAATACAACAGACTCATTTGGCACTGCACAAAGCATCAGGTCACTGAGAGTCATTACTGCTCTGTGAAACACTTTAGCCAGATCCAAGACTGTGGTATGATATTAATGGTAGTGTTCTACTATAAACACAAAGTTTATAAATATAATGGTTTAATTATAGGAAAATGGGATACTTAATACTCTCCTACTGTCATTTCACAGCATGTAAATATCAAATTAGTATATCTTGGTATTGTATTGAGTTAGATATTTGATTTTGAAAAATCTCTACTTGTGTTGTTGCCTTGAGTTCAACTAAAAAAATAATTAAACAAATGACATCTTGGGATTAATAAGGAACTTCCAATATGTACATATGAATGACACATGAGCTTCTTATCACTGATGATTATGAAATTAAAATATTGGTCAACTCAGAAAAATATTGCAAATGCCGTGTATCAAACAATCAGCCAGGATCTAATTCTTCATGTGAAACAAGTACAATTCACTAGAATGCAAATTTGTTGTCATCTTTAAAAAATGGCAAATTATCTGTATATGAAATAATTGTTTCAAGATAAATGTCTTCAGAATTTGTATCAGTAATTGTTCTATTTGTATTATGTGTACATCGGGAGTCATGTAAAAAAATCTCTTGGATAGAAAAGAACTCTTAAGTGGAAAGAGTTTAAGAAAGGCTGGCTTTCTCATTCTACACAGCTCATGGACAAATTCTTTCTTGAATTTGGGGTGTCTTCCTGCTGTTTAAAAGCTTGTGAATCTATTGCTGAGAGAAAAAATGGGCAAGAAAAAGACAGAAAGAAAGTGAGGGGGACTAAATAAATATATACAAATAGGGTTGATGTTGATTACCTCTGAATTGTGAGAAAATCACTTTTGTAAACATCCATGTATTTTACAAATTTCTGCAGTCAACACTGAACTTTCACAATTAGAAAACTTGGTTAACTCACATACATACATACACACACACACACACACACACACACACACACACACACACACACAAAGATGTACTCTCCCAACCTAAATTAATCAGAAAAAAAAAGCTTAATTTATCTATGTACCATAGAACTTCCCAGATTCTATTACTCAACAGACAACTCTGCAAGAATTGAGGATTCCTGGAGAGTTTTGAGGATTTAGTAAATCCTCAAAAATTTGGGAGAAATTTGAGGATTTAGTAAATGGTTTCCAAACATCTCAATGAACTTTCAGAACTGTTTTAGGATTAAAATGTTGATTTTTAAAAATTAAAATTAAAAATTTCTACCAGTCTGGGTTCCTTTAAAAAAAAAAGAAGTTATAGAAGTATATATATATATATAATATTATATATATATATATATATGTATATATATATATATATATAATATAATAATATATATATATATATTAGAAAGGGTAGAAGGGTAGAAAGGGTAGAAGTGCTTTAGTTGAGTGTCATACAGGACATGGTCAGGCTACTCCAAGAATGGCGGTCTCACAGTGGAAAGTTTAAGAATTCAATTCTAAAAATTGGTTGCAGCTGGTCTTAAGTCTATACTGGAATCTCCAAGTAGGTTCTAGAAAAGGGGAAAGAATGCCTCAGCAGGATAGATAACCTTGCCATCAAGAGGGAGTCCAAATATTGAGCTCCTAGCACTGCTCTATGTCACCGTCCTTTTTGATATTGTTTAACATCCAGCGGCCTTTGGATCTATGAGTCATCTGAGACTTACCAGAAAAGTTTTGTCAGCCATACTTTCAACCTTGTTTAACCTTTAAGTTTCCCAACAAACCCCTATTCTTTTCCTAAATTAATATTAACTGTAAAGCATTCAACGGTGATATTTATCATCAGCCTATAGAATATGTGGTTCTTCCATCCTGGTTGACTACTTTCCCTTTAACTGCCATGGAAAGTATATAACCAGCTTCATGCACACGTTTGATGAATCACTCTTACTGTACAGTGATCCATGCTCAAATACACCCCCAAAGTAAAGCAAGACAGACCATGAAACACTTGCCCGGAGACACATGTGGAGACCTGTGATACCTAACTCCACCTGGCAGCAGGCAAAGCTGACTCGTTTTCCAGTCACACTTTTCTTTTGTCTCTGTAAAGTGCACACACGTTTTCAAGATGAGATTTCCTGAGCAGCAATGCTTCTTTTAATGAAGCATAATTGTATGGGCATCTACTCATAGAGATAGCAGATTCTGTTAACAATGCTACCAGGCTGGCAGGAGCTGAAAGGCTTTCCTTTTCTACAAATCTTGGAATGAAGATAGCAGATTCCTTTTAGAAAGGCCAGTGTCTCTAAGGGAGAGCCCATTAGTCTATTACTACTCCACTTCATTAACACACAGCTGTGTGTCATATGAAAGGAAGGTTGCCCTATCTGGAGAAGGTTTTTCTTGAGAGGACAGAATGATGGGGAAAGTCACACCCTGGAACACTATTGAATATGATTATCCCATATAGCAAGCTAGAGTATATATAGTGGATACAAAGAAAGGTTTGGAAGGACAGCGTGAAGGCAGTACATAGAAGAAATAAGGCACGTCATAGAGATGGGGAAGGCATCAACACACAGCTCTTGCCTTGTTCCCATATTTTCCCAAGTATCATAAAATTCTGTTACCTGTGTGTTGAAATTTATAAAACCATCCAGCCATATAATCTTCCCTTTTCCAATATTTATCCAGCTAGTAGCTCAGAATAGCTTTCCCTAAAAACACCAATAATATGAGCAGGATAAAGCCTTTTTGTTTGTTGTATTTTAAGTCAGCTCTCAAGATAAATTAATTAAAAGTAGATATCACTCACATAGTAAACTAAGTCTGGTGCTATTCCATCAGGACTAAGAGAACTGAGTGAAATGGAGAAGCAAATATAAACTACTAGGAAGAATATTGGTACTAAGAAATGAGAGGCCTAAGGTTGTGAGCTAAACTCAATTACTTCCAGCACTGTTAAGCAAGCATCATTTGATCTGATCAATGTCCCCACTTCTCAATGAAAAGTCACCAGGAACAGGTGAAGTTTGCCAAAGCCATGTGTGTTTTGGCAGCAGAGTGTGGTTAAGAAGGATATTTCTGGGAAAAGGGCTGTTAGCAAGGGCTTGTTACAGGACTTGGGACTGAGCTGGATGATTTGGGGAACAATTTAAAGAAGAAAGATTTGCTCTGCACTGGGTGCCATCACAAAGGATGATTCAATAACAGAGCATTAAACATTTTAAAGTCATTTACAGGAACTGAGAGAAGAAAGCATTTGGTAATTTTTCATGATGGTTTTCACACTTTGGGGGAGTGGCTTTATTTTTGCCAAGTTCCACCGTGATTATGGATGGTCCCCTTTTCTCCCTGAGTTTTATCTGAGTATCATTTCTGTTCTGCGGGGGAATGCCAGAGCCTAACTGCCAGCTGCAAAGGCTTTTAAACTTGTCTTAACCATGGTTTCTTAGGTCACTTATTCCTACATTCAACATATATGTATGTGTTTCAGGTTGATGTAGTACCATTTGGGGTGAAGAAGGAGAAAGAAGAACAAGCAGACAGGTCCAGCTCAGGAAGCAACCATGGGTCACTGTGTCTCAGCCAGACCCCTGGCTTCATCATTGTCTTCCTGAGTAATTCTGCCAAAGATGCTATTAAGCAAATACTAATCAATTATATGTACCATTACCACTAGAGAAGACATTTTGAAAAAAAAAAAAAACCATAAAAGTATGAATCGCTACAAGAGGAGTCACAGAATTCTATGTGCATGAGAGAGACTCCAACATCTCTGGGGGAAATAGCTAAGTGTCCCAGAGGAAGAAATACTTAAACTCAGCCTGGATATATTTTAGCTAAGTGTATCCTATATGTGTAGAAAAGAAAAGTTGAGAAAAAACTTAGAGGAGAGCAAGTAACCAAGATTTGAAGTTCTGGAAGAATTCCTGTTTGGTTTGTCTAGATTTATTCCTGATGGGGTAACAGGGGGTAACATTCCTGATGGGGGAGCTGGTATTCTAGGCAGTGATCCATTAGAAGGTAGACAAGAATGTTAGGCAATGGAAAAGCAGATGCACAATATGTTCTTCTAATGGAGATCTTTGCTAGCACAAGCTATGAACATATGTTTGACTTTGCCTGATGGAGCTAAACTTAAAACAAACAAACTTCTAGCCTAACAAATAACCTCCCTCAGCTACTGTGCATGGGATTCATTTGAAAGGAGGCATGGCATTACTTGAAAGGATAAGGATTTTTCTATGAAGAGAGCTGAAGAAAATGAGAGGAAGTGAGTGACTGTATTCTCCAAACTACTAGATTTCTGCTGACACCATCCGGCACTATTAGGCTTCCTGTGGACATTTCTTTAATCTTTTCTTTACATTTGTCTTCTTCTAGGTCATTGTTCTAATTGGACACAAAAATGCACAATTTTCTCAAATTATAAAACCAGAATATGGCTATTTAGATTCTTTTGAGATTGAAACTTTTAATTATGTCTGGTGGGAAGGAGCAATACCTTTCATGCTTTTTAAACAAACAGCTGATAGAAGTCTATCAGAAGGACCTATTTACCCCCCAACGTTCTGGGAAACTAACACACTAAAGGATTCCCTTAGTATTTCACGGAATGTACATTAGAAGTATTTACAAACCAAGGATGATTGAAATAACAGTGCTTTGTTTAAATCCTGTGAGATATGTGTGAGGTAACTCAATTTCCTCCCTGATGGTGACTTGTATGGATTACATGTGTTGAAATCGAACATACTTGCATGCTACGCTCTCCATGCCTAGGCTTTTTCCACAGAAGTGGAATGACTAAGAGAGACCACAGAGCTCATGAGATCAAGAATTCCAGGCTCAATACATCAGAGATTCAGGGATAAAAAGTTTCTCATCTTCATAAACATCCACTACTAAGAAAATTTAGTTAAACCCAACTATCTATTAAAGTGAGTATCATTTAGATGCCACAAGACAGGGGAACAATAACCAGTCACAAAAAAATAGATAACTCTTCTTATAGTACTTCCCAGAGAACTAGATAGAAATGTTTTGCCTGTGAACTTTGTGTACATTCATCCTGACAACACATTGTTTGAACTGAAGAGACTTAATCGAGAATTTCTTGGGATAAAACTCACTATTTAGAAGCACTCCCAGTGATAATGAGAAGAGAGCTGAGAACAATGTCCTCGCCCATGGAGTCACTGAATGAACATTATTTATAAGACAGAAGTGCCTGACCCACGCCCAGGAAACAGGCATGAATGTAATGGTCTGGAGTTTGGCCTCCATGTGATGACTTTAAAAAGTCTCTGCTGTTGTATATTTGTACAGCCAGGAAGAAAAGTTGGCCTCACAGATTCCCTGCCTTTTCTGCTTAAGGGTCTGTAGGAACCCAATGGGAGCAATGGTTTAGACACTGGAACTCCTGAGTGACAGAAGAACTATTTATAATAATCAGTCTCATATATTTAGTGTATATACTTTGCTTTCTCTTTGACTCACATACATATTTTATACTTATTTTTATACAGTAGATTTTGGCATTTTCAAGGATTCATATCTTATTGAATAGTCATAAAATGTTTATTTTGAGAAATAAAAGTATTTCTGTCATCTCCTTGTATTCACTAGTGATTTTAACTTTCCTCAGACAAAGCAAAAAATTCTTTAAGGTTAATTCTTGTTTCTTATTTGCCTTTATACTTCCTAGATGTGCTCAATAAATGCTGTGACCTGAGCAATGTTCATTCTATCAAACTCTCTTGAATGATTAATAATGTTTAATTAATTAATAATTAATTAATAATTAATAATGTTTGCCTCAGTGAATCTTCTGGACAACTCCTCCATGCCCCATCTGGCCCTGGCACTGTGGGCACCGTAAACTCGAGTACAAGGAGATTATATTCCAGGAAATGAATTAGACACTTGGATCTCAGCTTCCGGGATGACACCACACCTCACATCAGCAGAAATGTGCCTCGGCAGAGCTGTGGGACTGCCCTGAGCCAAAACATACAAGAGCCTTGTCAAGCGAGCAGTCAGGAGTCAGCCTGTCGGAGGTTGCCGCAATCCCAGCAATCCCTCTGCTAGTTTAAATGAACAAATTCCAAGGACTTTGAGCTTCCTCTTATAAAGAACTCAAATGTCACGGTCACAGGAATGCATTAGCAACACAAAATTTCAGAAACTTACAATCCTTCATAGATGCTCAAATGCCTTGGTTGGGTTAACATGCAAATCAATAATTTCTGCCATTAGAAAATGGCATTTTTTTGCCAAAAAAAAAAATGCTTGTAGAGAATACAATCCTACTTTGATTATTGGTTATTGGTTTTGAGGTCAAAGATTCTTTAGGGATACTAACTAGGTAACCAGGATAAAGGAGATCATGCCTAGAAATAGTTGTACTTGGTGTGGAACCAAAATAATATTGCCTTAAAACTGCTGATTGAAAAAAATGCATGTGTGGTGGTTTGAATAAGAACGACCCCATAGGCTTATATACTTGAATGCTTAGTCACCAGGGAGTGGCATTATTTGAAGTGATTTCAAGGATTAAGAGGTCAGATTTTAGCCTATTCCAAACCATGAGTCTTTCTCTCTGCCTATGGATCAGAATGTAGTTCTGTTACTTCCCCAGCACCAAGTCCACCACAAACTGCTCTGCTCCCTGCTGTGATGATAATAGACTAAACCTCTGAAACACAGTAAACAAGTCCCCAGCTTTCTCTTCTCAGAGTTGCCTTGATCAACGCTTCTCTTCATAGTAATACAAGAGTAACTAAACCTGCATGCCACGTTGGGACCAGGTGTGTGTGAGGTGGTGGGGTGGGGGTTAGTTTGAGTCTTTTGTCCAAATCCAAAAGTCATTTATAAGAATGGAGAAGTATTAGTCTGCTTTCAAATTTACTTCTGACTCCAGTTATTCATCATGATAGTCATAATCACTTTAAAAGGTGCCTTAAAAACTTTGTCACAGCAAATCCTCCAGATGAAGTGCTTTGGTTAGAATCTCAGAGTCTGACCTAAAATTAGGGTAGTTTGTTCTTTGCTGTCTTATAAATGCTATTTTTAGATTATATGATTCTCAATGTGTATCCACAGCAATCCTCTATTGTCCTTTCCAGTGAGGTAATAAAAAATGATGATTGGGGGTGGGAGGAGGGAAAATCCCTATGTAATCTAAGGGCTGGCTCGCATTGGGTATCACTTTCCTTTTCCCGAGGAGGAGCAGAATGGTGATCCCATCCACCTGCTTCTTTTAAAGATTAGAAACTGACTAAGAGAGCATAATTGTCACTCATGCAAACAGAGGAGAATACAGCAACTGTTGCATTGTTAGGATAAAGAAGGTGATTGATACTTGAAACAAAGGCGTGAGAGGTTATAAGGAGAGAGCAACAGGGCTACATTGGCAACATCAGTATTTAAAGGCAGACGTGTTGTTTTCTATTGCCCTGTGTATTACTATCCAGAATACTTTATCAAATAGTACTTGTTAGACGTCCACGTGCAGCTTAGAACAGACCACATCAGATCAAATGGTTCCAAGTGGGGTTTATTCAGGAGATAGAGCAAAGATGGGGGTGGAGGAGAGAAGTAGAAGAAGAAAATGGAGGAAGGGAGGAAGAAGAAAGAGGGGTCAGGGGGTTCTGCCTGTTTTATATGGGCGGTGACGTAGCCTCTCCCAGGTAAAGGTGAGGTAGCCAGGTGGATTCTGGGAATGTATGGCGGTTGCCTTGGCAACAATGTGGGGGTCGCCTAGATGTTACGTCACCAGGTTCGGAGCCTGATACCAACAGTACTTCTGAAAATTTCCAGAAGAAGGCTAATCACCATTTATTATTGTAACACTGCAATACTGAAACTTGGTCAGTAATTAGTTTTAAGGTTAAACATATATGTATACTGTGATACCTAAATTAATGTTTATGTAAGCTGTACTTGGAACATTTTAATAAGCACAATATCACTTCTTAAGAGTATCAGATGTTGGATCTATCACAAATTGCATGAATTTGAAGAGGCTGTATTAGTAGGACGGGAGAAGATTAGACCTGGAGAACAAACAGGAAAGTCAGTTTTACTGGATAGAATGTTTTGCCTTCTGTCTGGTGATTGATTTCACTATCTCTCATGTCACCAGTTTCCCAGAATTAAAGTATTTCTCTATTAAAGTTTCCTCTCCTCCCCTTGACTGTAGTTTGTATAATTTAAAACCTGATATCTTTGAGCTGTTTTGAGTTGAAGCACAAATGTGTTATTGTATGAGTATAAGGTCATGAGTTTTAAGACCAATCATAAAAACTTTGCATTGGCATTGTTTTCAAAGTTTATTAACTAAAAAATTCAATTAGGGTGTTTGTTGCACAGGCAAGTTCCTAGAGTTCACCCTAGGTGCAAGGAGCCAAACTTTCCAAACACCATTGATCATTTTTGATAAGTACTTCACTTGATTATTGATAATATTAAAGATTAATTTTTCTTAACATTTTATGTCAAGCATGATAAAAGTGAGCCATACTTGAAGGCTTAGATTGGTGGGGAAGGCTTTGATTGATCGTCTTTTAAGGAAAACTGTCTGTCATGAGACTATCTAGCAGAATCACTAAGAAACATTACCACAGATACGTGGTGGTGGTAGTGATGGCTGTAATAATGATGATAGAATTATGTTTAATTATTTTCTGGGGCAGGGACTCTCAATACAGCCCAGGCTGTCTCAAAGCTAAGATCTTCCTATATCAACTTCCCAAGTGCTCACAATATAGGAATGTGCCACCACCCCTGCCAAGACAGCACTAATTTTGACCTAAATGTTAGAGTTTTTTTTTTTTCTCTGATTTCAAAGGCATTACAAACCTTCATGTTCCCTCTGTCCAAAATGATCACTATGAGGATTTATTTATTTTTATTTTATGTACTTGGATGTTTTCCCAGCAAGTATGTCTATGAACCATGTGCATGCCTGGTGCCCAGAGAAGCCATTAAGATGGCATCTGATCTCCTGGAACTAGAGTCACAGATGGTTGTGAACTGTGTCATGGGTGCTGGGAATTGATCTTGCATCCTCCAGATGAATAGCCAGTATTCTTAGCTACTGACCTTCTTCAGCCCCTACTGTGATGATTTAAAATAGCTGGGATACTCTTCATTTCTCTTCCGCTTGAAGGCACTTCTTGGACAACTCCAAGGCTATATCTCTTCCTTTCTGCCTTGTTTAGATTTATTTTCTTCCTTAATTTATTTAATATATATATATATTTAATATATATATAAATTATATATTCTATATATAAATACACACATATATATGTATATATAATATAATATAATATAATATAATATAATATAATATAATATTATATTATATTATATTATATTACATTACATTATATTATATTATATTATATTTATTGTATTTTTTCCCTTCTTCATCAGAATGCTCCACCAATGAGCAAAATGTGCTCTGCTCCTTGCTCTATTTCGGTTACTGAAAGGACGGCAATAGACAGATGCGAAATCTTGGTAAGTACTTGCTAAACGTGTATGAGTCAACACCAATGGCTGCTTGTTAATCCCTCAGCAAACACATATTTTTCGGTGATATGAACAGTAACTGAAATGTGAACTTGTAAAACCTCAAATCACCCCATAATTTTTTCATGCCCCTGCAAGTTTACCTCCAGAAAGAATGTGCTAAGGGTAATTTTGGACCCGAAACTATAAGACAAGTTTAAAAAAAAAAAAAAAAAAAGTCTCTGTGCTTGTGCTTTGGCACATTGGCATTTATCACTCTGCTTGAGCCAGGTGATGACATCATGGTACTCCTGTCTTCCCAACCCCTCAGTGCTGCCCTTGGCATCCTAGATAAAAGGCACGCAGACCTTTACATGGGTTGGTGCCACCTGAACTCTTGCCACGTTGCCCTTTGCTTGATTGTCTTCTATGGAGCAAATTCTACCAGACTCGAAGCCACGTCTATGTTGTTGTCCTGCTGAACTGTTCCCTTGACCCTGCTGTAGAGACTCCCACTCAGTCTTCAAGTCGGAACTGAAGTACTATGCTTTCTCAGAAGCCTCTCCCGACTCTGCCATATAGACTGACTCTCTTTGAAATGCTTTCATACCATTCTAAGGCTTCAGACCATAGCATTTATCATAGTTCACTTAGCTGTTTGGTACATTTCTTTTTTTTTTTTTTTTTAAACAACTTAACTAAACTGTTTTTTTTTTTAAATAGGATCTTTGTAGGGTTTTTATATCACTAATAATTGCACAATATAGTCAGTCAATCAAGAAATATCATCTGAATGAAATAATTGTCTCGAAAGAACTTCTAGCCAAAGGGTATTAAATTACTTGCTATATGCAATTATGAGTGCTTTTGAAATCCCATAATGCTTGATGCTTTTAAAAAAAACAACTTTTATTAAATCAGTGGTTCTCATTTTGTTGTTAATTGCAAGTCTCAAGCATGATCCAGTTGTCTGTTTTAATCCTTCCTGTGGTAAGTGCTATTATTTAGCCATGAGAGGGGTGTACTGTTCATCCCGGAAACCAGGATATGTGCCCAGATTTATGGATACCCAAGCCCAACTCTTCACACTGGACAGTTCGCCATGCTGGAACCCCTTAAGATTCCCTTCCTTCTCGAAGATCTGAGCACTTCTATCTATACTTGGGATTCCTGGGTTTGTATTTATTGTCTGTTTAAGAGATCTTTGGAAAGAAACTGAGTCATCCAAATACTACAAATTCAATTTAGTAATACTTAAAAGGCTATTTCTTTCCAGGTCCCAGCTTTGGGACTTTATAGAATAACCCATGTCTTACTTTATTTTCCCAATGCTCTGAGTCCACACTTCTAATGACCACAATAACAGCGATTCATCTATCTCTTTAACACGTCCCATCGGACTTGACACATGAAGTTCAAGGCTTAGACATGCCTTGGCATGTTCCCCTAGTCTGTTCTCTCTCTGCCTTCCTTCTGGCTTCAGGCTGATAAGACAGCTCTTAACCCTGAGAAAGCCAGATCAGCTATGGAATTTATGACACTATTTGCTTTGAATCAAAGTTCATTGCTTGCTCTGGCGTTCCAGATATTGGCCTTGGTTCTTTTAAGTTGTCTTATTAGTCTATGCTAAAGTAAACCTCAGGTGACGTTTATAGTCTTGATTAACAGGAAATGAATTGTTGAAGTCAGTGAAAGGCAAAAATTCTTTTTGTGTGAAAGTCCACTGTACCTTTGAAGACATGTATAAAACGTGAGTCACCAATGAGAATGAGTTTATTATGTATCACTATGATTTTTCCTTTGATTATGAATCTTTATTTTACTTTTTTGAAACAGGATCTTTTGTAGCCCAGGTGTGCTTTTAACTTACTACATACCTAAGGATGACCTTAAACTTCTATATCTGTTGCTTTTCCTCCAAGTGCTGGTCTTACAGAAGAGGGTCTCCTCACCAGTTTATTCTGTACCAACTGAGCTTAGCCCCCCCAGCTCTAATCATTAATATATTTACATATAACAATTACATTTCTCAAAATCATTGTAGCATTTTAGCACTTTGTCTCTCTGCTTATTTTAGGTTACATCCTATTCTGATATCCCTTGCTTAGATTAGGGTGGTATGCCAAATGGAAAGTCACAAGCTTTTTGAAATGATGAAATTATCTATTTGTCTACATGATCTTCAAGAAAAGGACCGCATTTGAGAAGATTAGAATAATTGAAAATTTCCTACTTTTTTTTTTTATTAAAAATAATAATGGGCCACAAAGCTCGCTCAGAAGTAGTACATAGTCATTTAGTTTTTAATTTTTTCCAGGCCTATTAGATAAATACGCACTAAGTTAGAGCAATTAGACTTTAATTAGAAGTGTAATTGGAACTTCCTGTGTATCTTGTCAGGCACCTTATTGTGATTCAGTGGGTTCGGCTCTTCTGTCAGCTGTAGTCAGTGCTGATGGTTTTGGGCTGGGAGCCAGAATTCTGTGACTGGCAGAGACTGAGAGCCCAGCAGAGGCTGGGTTGGCTGAACTTTTCACTTACTGAAAAGATGCACTGAGAGTCTAGTGTGTTCTAGATACTAGTGCATCCTGAATAAGACACTGCCGTGGCAATCAGCTGAAGAGCAGTCATGTCCTTGTCTCAGTTGTGTGGGGGCCGATATGGAAGGGGAAAGTGTTTTAGGCATCAGTGGTTCTGTTTCTATAATGTAGTAACAAGGCTCATTACTCTATAAAGAATATTTTAGAGATTAAAATCCAAGGCCAAGTGGCCCCATCTGGCCTCTGGCTCCACTGTCTGTATCACAACAGGCAGAGAAGTAGAACATGGAAACCATATGAATAAAGGACCAAATATGTGGCACTCTCTTTTACTGACAAAAACCGAGACTCCAAAAGCTCAACATTTATTTCTCCAAAGGCTATCGCCCCAATCAAGGAGCTACTTCACACTAGGCACTTTCTCTCCCTGTCTCTGTCTCTCTCTGTCTATTTGTCTCTCTCCTTCCTTCTTTCCTTCCTTTCTTTTTTAATTTTTGAAGGTTTTTTTTTTTTTTTTTGATACACAGCTTCTCTCTTTGTGGTCCAGACTGGACCCGAACACATGGAATCCTCCATAAACCTCAGATACTGATGTTCAGCTGAGCCAACACTTAAAGTTGCCAACCAGGACCCAAATTCTAACATGCAAAGCTACAACAGATACATTATCTCCAAACTGTATCTATAGAATTCAAAATGATTGCATTCTATACTAGTTCAAAGAAGCCACTTTGGGCTTACAGTTAACTTAATGCTATTAATGTTGTCTTTCTTTTCTTTCTCGGGTAACTTCTCCCTCCCCATCCTTTGTAAAAAGAAGACCTAACTGTTGACAAAGAACAATGCTCTTCAACCTGAGTAGGTCTTGTGTTTTCTTTGCTTCCTGACTCTGGTATGTTGGGCTCTCCTCCAGAACCCAGCCTGTTGCTAGCTGTGGTTTGGTGCTTAGGGACCACAGTCAGTCTGTCAGGACACTGAAGACTGTTTCTGTTCCCCCAATGCTTGGTGTGTATCCATGGGTGTGGGAGTGAGATGGCTTAAGGGCTCCATGGCTTGCTTTGTCCCTCTGCCCCAGTCCCTGGCAGCACGCCCTCTGATGCCAGCTGACTCATCCATTCTCCTGAAGCCACTGTCTCCTCTGGATCTGGTCCATGTTTTCCCCACCTTCCCATTTCCTCTGCCTGGAGCTCTCACTCTAAAACAGAGAGATGCTTTCCTAAAGAGAAGAATGATATCATATCCTTTCCAAAACTGTTTATCTTATCCCTGGTTCATGATGCATCCAGCAAGTCTAATTCCCTTTGGATGAGAGAGATGCCATTAACTTTGTCATTGAATCAAATTAACTTTAAATGTACTGCTGCATCTTTGGTGATGACGATAGTCTGCAGAAGAATGCTTCACAATAAAGAAAGTGAAGTAAAGATTTATTTCTATCTACCCATTGTCATACACAGTAAGGATTTTTACCAATGCTGTTTGCCAAAATAGGTATACCTGTAGAAGACAAGCCTTCTAGATCACCTCAAATGCCAAGTGTTCCTCTCTTAGCATACTGTAGTGAGGTTCATCTCTGGGGAATATGATAGTTATTTCTGATTTATCTACTTCTGTGAGGCCACAAGTTAATAAGAAACTTTATTTAACTTTATTTTTGTATATTGGTTTCAAAAATAAGAATGCAGATAAGTACGGGGAAGAAAACAAAAATCATCCACAGATGAGCAAAGTTAACTCTAGGAATCACGAAAGTCATATTTTCCAAAGTAAGTTTCTATGCTCTCATCTTGGGTGGGCAGGACCAGAGACTGGAGTGGGAAATGAGAGAAAAACAACTGGAGCCAATCGCATCGGAGTATTCTCAAGTGGGCGTTGAAGATGAACGTCATTTCCGTATTCATGGAGAATGTCACAGCTGCCTCAGTAGAGAGTAAGACAGGAAGGTCAGTATGTGAGAACAAAGGAAGATGTATGAACAGAAGCCCTTTATCCCCGCAGTTCTTGTAGAACTTCCTTAAGTATTCGGGAAACCACATGACACAATGTACCAGTACTCAGTATTCTAGCTAGTCTATCAACTTTCTTATGGGGAAATGTGCAGTATCTGTTCACTGGTTTCTGGGGGGATCTAGCTCATCTCTTTGCAACACTACCTTCTTCACTCATTGTCCATGGTTATTAGTTCCATAAATACATGCTGTCCAGGTGTTCTAGGAAACCCCAATGTACACAGCAGTAATTCTATGCTCAAAGTTTGCCATCTACAGTTCTCGACACCTTGAATGTTGAGCCCCTTAAACCTACAATGCACTATAAAGCTGTCTCCTCATTGTTACCCAGCCTAAGTGCGATCTACCCTCTCCCCATCAGCACATACAGCCATCAGCGCAGCCTGCAAGGCAGTTGATTTTTTTTTCAGTCTTACTACCTGTTTAACTTTTGTCTTCATTTACTTTTTCATTGTTCATACAACGAGAACAAAGAGCACATTTGTCTATTCTACAGCTTATCTCTGTCTGCATTGTCGCCTTGCCCATAGTAGATATTTGGTTGATATTAGCTACATTATTACATGAGTGAAGCAAACAGGGATTTAAGCTACAGTTATATGTAATTGTACATTATACTGATGACATCATGTTATCAGAAGCAGCAAACAAAGCTTATGTGTTGCACTATTTAACCAGCCAGTTGAGAACTGCCCCAGATACAAGTAGAAATATGAGGTGAGTAAAAGGAGTTTGTTTGTTTGTTTGTTTGTTTGTTTGTTTTTTAGCTAAAACTCAGAAGATGAGTAAAGTCTAATGAGTGTCTGACTGTTTACTCATTTCTGTTTTCCAGAGAAAACATTTTTACTTGTCTTGTCCAGAGACATCTTAATTCATCTCCTCCTCCTCCTCCTCTTCCTCCTCCTCCTCCTCCTCCTCCTCCTCTCCCTTCCCCTCCCCCTCCCCCTCTCTCTTTCTCTCTCTCTCTCTCTCCTCCCACATCTGTGTGTGTGTGTGTGTGTGTGTGTGTGTGTGTGTGTCTGTGTGTGCAGGTGTAAATACATGTATGTATCTAGAGGTCTGAAGTCAATGTGGAGTGTCTTCCTTAGTTACCTTTGACCTTATCTTTTGAGACATGGTCTCTCACTAAAACTGGAACTTATAAATTTGGCTAAGTAGACTGAACATCAAACCCAAAGAATCTTTCTTTTAGTCCCCAATGCTAGGATTACAAGTATGTGCAGCTGTGACCAGCTTTTTCTGAATGCTTAAACTTGAGTCCTTCTGTTTACACGAAAAGCACTTAATTATATTATCTGACCCAAGGACCACTGTCCTTGAAGATGAAAAAAACAGTGGTTATATGTGGTTGAATTGATAGACATCCCAGTTCAGAATATAGTACATGAAAGGAACTAACCCTCAGTGGTATCCACCATGGATATGGTGTAATCATTGCTTCAAAAACCAACCCAGTTAAACACTCCTTGCCATCATTTACCCAACGAGGACACTGAGAATGAGTTTTGATTATCCTAAAAATCATATTACTTAAAATTAAAACTGATTTTTATTTCAGACTTAATGCTTTCTGAGACATGATGATGTTTCATATGGATAATAACAAAAGAAAAAGAAAGCTAGCTCTGTAGCATTTCCTCTGCTCCTTAGTGTGCAATTCATATCACATTTAAGCATGATGTCCCACAGAGTTGCTTGGGACAATGAGGGAAACATGGCCATTTGTTGAATGATCGCTATACGCATTAAAGGGAATACATCATGAAATTAGGCAGCGCACAAACTAGGATATGAAGTGTGGAGATGGAATGAGAAATGAAGGCAGAAGTCATTCAGTGAGTAGATAGTATAAACCTGTTCATTCATGAGTTCAGCTCACAGAAAAAGTATGAGCTAGGCAAGACAGCCTGCTGTTGTTCCTGGGCCTGGATCTGTCCTTTAACACAGTGTGCCTGGTTGTAGCCCTCACTGTCCTCTCTCAGCAGTCCAGCTCCTGCTCCAACTTCCTGAACTAGCTCTGTGTCTCCTGGGATTGAGGGAATTTCCAGTGTCAGCAGGGCCCACAAAAAAAGGTAATTGCTACCAAGACTGGCAGCCTTGATTGATCCCCAGAGCTCACGTGGTTGAAGGAGAAAACTGACTCCTGCACATTGCCCTCTGACCCATACTACCTCCCCCTGAATAAGTAGTTAAGTGCATGAAGATACACAACCATTTAAAAGAATAATAAAGAGTTAGCAGACACCTGAGCGGTAGATCAACATCAGCCCATGACTAGGGTTGTCCCCTCTCTGAACATTGCTTCTTTCTATCCTCTGTGATAGGGTAAATATGAGCTTACATAGTTCTAGCATTTAGAGACCTCTCTATTCATCCTACTGAGAACCTGAGTCTGTCTAGAGTCTTACTACTGGACTCCATTCTCAGTGTCAAAAGTTTTGACATAATCAACACACCTATGGTACCACTACTCCAAAAACATTATAAAATAGCTTTTGTCACCTCCAAAGGTTCTTCAGGATTTTCCCAGTCAGTTTTCTACTTTACTCAGCCTTCATTTCTCTCCATTCCCTTGGCCTGTTCTTCAGCTTCATGTATTTGGATAACATTGTGTCTATAAGTTTCATGGCTGTTTCACTTCATGTGAGAGTCTAACTGTCACAGGGTATAGCATTCTTCTTCTCGAATACTAGTTAATTATAGAACTCTACCACAATTTCTTTTCCAATTTAGAAGTTTAATGTTTATTTGAGAGTCTTTCAGTTCAGGGGTCATCATGCAAAGATGATGATACATAGACTGTATATGGTCTTTGGTAAATACATATTAGCAGAATATTTGTTCTTAACTAGAAATGTTCCTAACTTTAATGGAAAATATCAAATAGTTTATGCACAAAAATGAAATAAGTGCTTAAACTTTTTCACTTAATATCATCCAAATCGTCAACATGTAGGAGATGCCATAGAAGTTAGAGAATTCTATCCACAAAGACTGTGCAAATCTTTTAACCTCAGCAAACAGCCCACCTACACTCTCAACAATGTTGTTTCTCATTCCCTGCATTCATGCTTTGATAGTGTGATAAAAGTTCTGGTTTTAAAGGGCTTAACGCTCCAGTATGAGACCATTTCCTAGGCTACATTGTGGTTTTAAGAAAAAACACATAATACACAATGAGTCCCCAAGTCATCAAGGGCTGCTTGTAATAAACTAAGAATAGCAAGCAGCTCACTTCCCAGTCACTGGTGCCAGTGCCATAGTGCTGACAACAGAGAGAGTAAACAGTCCACAGCATGGGCCATGACTCAGACACAATACAAGGCATGTCTGAAGAAATCCAAGGCTGCCTCTTTCTTTGAATCCCACATAGTTCCTCCTTTCGAAGTCAGGTAAAGCTCTGTGATGAAAATGAATTAAGAAACATGTAGGAGAAAACAATCAAGGCAATGAGTGAGGTGGAAATGACAATTGTTCAAGGGAAGGAATTGTTACATCTGATGGGAATCTACCTCAAGTGATGAGGTTACAATCGTTTGTACTGAAACTCAAGACTGAACTCACAGTGCCTGTTATTGCCTTTTGATTTTGATAATGCGTTAATTGTTCAAAATTATGGCTTTTGTTACAACATTCAAACATGCATATAATAAGATTTAATCATGTTCACCACCCCTTGACCACTTAAGGTTCCTCTCAGTTTTCTTTGCTCTCTGATCCTGCTGAGACCTGAACTGACAATGCTGTCTGGCTCCACCAGAGCTTTAGGCTGTGTGAGCTACAAACGGTCAAAGGAATGTAAGGAAGTTCATGCCTGTAAACTTTTTTTGGTTCCTATATTTATTACAGTTCTTTTCTCTTTATAAGCATTTTAAATTTTCCCCCAAGATGTGCTTTGAACATTCTGAATATTCGAGAAGGTAGCAGGAACATGTTATTAAAAACAAATTGCAGTTGAAGGCTGACCACATATCAATCTTTTCAGAAAAGTCAGATACACCCTAACTCCAACATTGACTTTTTACTTTTTGAAAGCAGATCCACATTAAATGACTGGTGTGTGACATTATTTCTGGAAGACATGAACAGGTCTACCCATGCCAGATAGGAAACTTATGACAGATCCAAGTAGAGATACCACCAAAGTCCTACTGAGTGAATTAATGAGTTTATTGGAGTATGGGTGAGGGATTACAGGATCAGAATGACTCAAATACAGCTGTATCACCAAAGCCTACCCCATCACGGATAACAACTCACAAAATCCAGAATTCTGGAGCTCACCGAATACTTGCAGGAACTTTAATAGGTTAGAGAATGTCTTTTCCAGTCAGCTCAGTGGGGCTGAGCCTTTTCTAAGAAGTTTAGCTGATCTATCAACCTCTTCTAGGCAACTTGACTGTTCCAAGAAGAGCTCTCGACAGTCCTTACTGCTTATTTAAACTCAGAAAAGGAGGGACCTAATGTGTCTGGTCAGATTCAGGGACTTCCTGAAGCTTCGGGGTTGTTTCTTTATTGATTGAAGGGGCCTTTTGTTAGAACATCCTGAGTCTTAAGGAGCTTCCCTAGAGAAAGGAATGTTTTGTCTCCCTTTGTAACACAGTGGGTCTAAAGAGATTCTCTGTAACATCAAAAGTTTTATCTTAGAAAAAATTGCTACATATACTTCACCTTTCCTTCAGGTCTTAAATTCTGGCCTCTCTAATGTAATGTTTCTGTGTCTTAAAGAGAGAGACAAAGAAATCTACTTTTTCTTAAAAAAAATAATAATTTACTGGAAAACCAAATATTCACATAGTTTTATGTCCATTTCCAGAATATAGCTGGTAGTGCATCATGGTGGAATTTTTCTCTGTTGTAGAGAAAGAGAAGACAGAAAATGAGAAACAGAAAAGTCTCCAATGAGATACTGACAGTAGCAACAAACCATGGCAAAAAACACAGACATAGGATTCTGCTTAGACAGTGCATAATACTTATTTAATGTCAAACTGGTGGCCAACTTTTCCACTAGGTCCTATAGTTTTTCTGGCCACAGGATTTTATATAAGATCCTGGTGTCAGATACAGATTTCTTCCTGTTCAGTGGTCCTTAAATCCAGTCAGAAAGCTAATTCTGTCAACTGTCTATTGGCACAGCTTGTCTGACACTTCCATTATGAAGAAAATAGAACCCAGAATCTACACCTGAGTAGAATTTGGGACCATAATTCTCCACAGCAACCTTAGCAGCACTTATCAGTATAGCAGCTCTTCTGCAAGAAGGAGGTAGTTTCTGGTTGGTCATTAACCTTATTTCTCCAAGTCCTGTAACCAAAGAATAGGATATCACAGGCTGTAAGATTTAACACTTCTGCAATGCAGCCAATAGCAATAGCCTTTAATGGGTTGGGAACAATTAGGTTCTTCTATGACTAACAATTGAAGAGATGGCCAACCCCTTGCACTGGGATTTGTAATTACCAATCTTGTTGCTTTAGGAAATGTTTAGTTTTAATTAGTTTTTAACATTTACACACCAAAGATATTGAGGATATTTTTTTTCAGTCATCTTGATAGTTAATGTCTGTGTCTTGCATAACTTAAAATCCCCACGAATTTTAAAGTTACATCTGATTCCTGTGTAGTTTGTGAGCTAATCATGTCTCTTAAAGGTATTTTTTTGTGTGTATAAACCCATAAACCTATGAATAAATATGTATGTATGTATATATGTATGTATGTATATCACTTAGAAATTTTCTTTTTGCAAAGCATGAGCAGTACAACACAAAGCCCCAGGTCACCATCCCACGCTGAATAGGAGTAGTGAAGATAACCTTGGTGAAGACTCTAAAAGCCCATTGTCATCTATTCTGAGCAGGTGTCAGATGGAATTAAATAGTTAAGGGATACAGAAAAGAAATTTCAGATTCATCTAATATTGTACAAGAAAATATCACTTTTATCAACTGCTCAGTAAAAAGAGACATGTTGAACACTGCAGTGTGAATGAGGGGAACTACTTTACTTAGTCTCTATAGTGGATGGTTACCCCGGCTTCTAACCCTCACAGGAGACATCCAGCTTTTCACAGGTTATAGAAGACTGTTGAAAGGTCTGTGGGCTGGAGGAATAATCTCTGCTTTGACTCCATGTTGCTTTTATAATTTTGTCTTCTCCCCCAAGCAGTCTACACTGTTTGATATTCTCCGCTCTACTAGGAGTTGATTTTGATTTTTTCTAACCACGCATGACTGATTTCACAGTTCCCAGCCTCCAGTGAAACTCTCCAACAGTGCCCCAGTGATATATTATCATCCCTAAAAGTTGCCTTGTAGTGGAGAAATAGGAGAAATATATATACCCTCTACCCCTGAGGAGGGTATAGCCTACCCCTATGAAAAGCTTAACCCTTTTCAAACTGTATTGTTTCATATTTATCAATTGATTTTTCCTAACCTGATGTTCATAGGAGCCACAGGAACCAAGACACATTTGATTCTATAGCACCTACCCAAGCCCAAATGCTTTTTAACAGTAATTAAAAAGAGGGAACTTGTAAAGTTCACCTCCAGTAGAAAGACAGGGCATCAAGCAGAGGTATGGCAACCCCATAGTCAAAAACTCTGACCCACAGGCATCAATGGGAGGAGAGACCCTTGGACCTGTGAAGGCTTGATGGCCCCAGTGTAGGGGAATGCCAGGCCAGGGAGGTGAGAGTGGGTATGTTGGTGGGGGAACACCCTTATAGAAGCAGGGAGAGGGGGATGGGAGATGGTATAGGGGGCTGGGGGAGGGGTGAGAAACCAGGAAAGGGGATAACATTTGAAATGTAAATAAAGAAAATATCTAAAAAACAAAACAAAAACAAAACACAAAACAAAACAAACAAACAAACAAACAAACAAACAAACTAACTAACTAACTAACTAAAAACTCTGACCCAGAAGAAAGAACTGGCAGGGATAAAAATGGAGAAGAGCCTGAGGAAAAGGAGGTCCAGTGATGGGTCCAAACTGGGATCCAGCTCAAGAGGAGGCCCCAAGATTTGACACTATTACTAATGCTATGGTGTGCTTACAAACGGGCCTATCGTGACTGCTCTCCAAAAGACCCAACAAGCAAACTGAAAATCAGATGCAAATATTTACACCCAACCAATGGACAGAAGCTGCTGACTCCTGTGGTTGAACTAGATAAAAGCTGGAAGAAGCTGAGGAGGAGGGAGACCCTATAGAAGACCAGCAGTCTCAACTGACCTGGCCCCCTGAGATCTCTTAGACACTGAGCCATCAACCAGACATACACCAGCTGATATGAGGTCCCCAACACATATACAGCAGAGGACTGCCAGGTCTGAACTCAGTCAGAAACGATACACCTAACCCTCAAGAGACTTGAGGCCCCAGGTTGTGGGGAGGTCTGGTGGGGTGGGAGTGGGGAGTAGGGGGAGGAGGTATGGGATGTGGGTGAACTGAGAGGGAGATAAAGACTAGACTATAAAAAAGATTAAAGAATAAATTTTTTTAAAATTGAAAAAACAACAACAAAAAAACTCAATAAATTTACAGTTTAATATGGGGCTTTCAGTCATCTGGATTGAACCTCCCTTTGAGAGACGACTAGCCATCTTTGCTAAAGAAGTACCTGGGTAGGTTCCCACTTCTGGAGACCTCTGTCTTCCACAGTGTAATGTGGGGGTGGTTAGTGGAGACTGCCTGCACCTCTAGTCTGTTTTTACTTATTTTTGCACTAGGTAGAACCAGTTCACATGCTAATCTAAGTCTATCTCTGTAGAAAATATGTAACCCCTTCTAAAGCCTCCCAGACTTAACATTGGACTCACCAAAGCCACTAAAGCTCCATTGTAGCTCAAGGTCCCTGATGAATCAACGTTTTTCTCAACTTTTGAGAGGAAAGTTATGTAGTACAGTGAACTGGCTATCAAATAACACTTTAGTTTGTTTGTTTTTTTCTTTTTAATCATTATTCATATTATTATTTATCGCTCTTTACTGTCCAAGTCCTTCAGTGGTCTCCAGGGTTTTGGATCTAAGGACAGGTTCTTCAGCATGTGTAAATCTTGCACTCTTTTCTTTGTACAATGACAACTGCAAGAAACAACAAAACAGCATCTCCTCATCCTTACTCGCACAAGCAAATTCCCAGTGGAGAGCTGTATTGGCCTTAGACACCGTTGTCATTACACATACCAGTGGCCACATAACCTCTGTGGCACCATGTTCACACTACCATCCCTTCTGTATTACTCTTGTGTACGAAGATAATTGCTCTGACCTTTCACCTGTTTTAGATTGTGCCTATACTCACTCTGCAGACTTGACTCATCAAATAGGCAGGTCCTTCCATGCTACTTAAGGAACGACAGTCTCACTAGGATTCCCCCTTTCATGGACTTCCCACCAAGACTTTCTTTCTGGAGAAAGAATTCAGCCTCGGTTATATGTCTTGGCAACATCGTATGTACCATAAAATTCTGATATAGCAAGAAGGCACACTATTTCTCCACTGCAAGATGTCTGAAAGTATTCTGCACTCAGAAAATCTGCAATGTGACGGCTTAAATAAACACTAAAAAGTGACAATATCAACTGGCATATCAATATGGATCGAGGTGATCTCACTAGGCTCTGCCCCTAACTGTAGAGCTTAGGGGTACAGATATAGCAGACATCAGTCTCCCAAACCTTCCTTCAATTTGTTATATGTGTTATAGATCCAGGAGCAGCTTCAGTCTTCGTTCTTCTTGCTAATCTGCCTGTACTACCAACACTTTATCAAGCTATTAGTTTCCACTTTAAAAACACTTTTGTTTGTCTCATGCTATGCTGGCTGTGCTATTTCATAGAGATCAAATACGTCAGATTTGGGGGCAAGAGATCTGGGCTTAGAAACTCTCTCTGTGCAGGAAATGTGTGCTCTCCAGAAAGCTTCTTCATAGCTTGGTTTTCTGTGTGAGACAGTACTGAAAATAGTCTTACAGGGCTTTACGATGATCACAGGAAACAAGTCAGTTAAATGCTTAGAACAGGGACTCATAAATGTTATCTAAACTTTCTGATGACATCCACTTAAACAGATTCTTTCCAGTAATGTAAATGCATTACAGTAATGTGAATGTGAAATCAAGGTATGGGTTTCAGAATCAACAGTAAATTGTAAATTATTTTATAGTATAGTAAATAATAGAACTGCATGATAGATAACATGATTTACTAAGTATATCCAGTGCATTTACATGGACCTTGGAAATAAGGGTGGTGAGCAAACAGATAAAACACACCCTGTTTCTATTTTTGTAACTTATCCCTATTTGGATACGGTCATTCTCATTCTTGGTAGCTCTTCAGGTATCGTTGCCCATAGCTTTAATTTTAAATTAAAGCTTGTCCCTACATGAGCTTGTCATGTAAATTTGTCTTTGAAAATGACATGTACTCATTCAATAAGTATAAGATAAAGACGATAAAAGGAATATAAATTAGTTTAAGTAGTGTCTATGAAATAAAGACAGTAATTCAGTGTACTTGGTTTTTTTACTAAGTACTTGCTATTCAGTTCATTTGGTGAACACTGAAAACACACCATGCTCTTGAGTACCATGAGACCAAAGGAAGAAAAGGTAGCCCCTGGCTGTCAGTGGCTAGCACTGACTGACTAAGTCTTTATGTTCTACTACTAAGAATATCTTCTCTTACTGTTAACACCATACAAAGCCACTGAAGGCAATGGAGAACTGTAGAAAAAGGAAGATCGCCATAGGTATGACTTTACATAAACAAACAGAACCACTGTTCAAACCACAACTCTCACCAAACACGCCATTCACCTGACATACAGGTGGCCAGTGGTTCTTAATGACTATAGCTTTAGCCTCTCTCAGTCTATAAGACTTGGTAGAAGACTTTTGCCTGTCTCACAGCATCCAATCATAAACAAAACCCCGCTTCCTTAAACTCTCCTCAGGCTGCTGAGCACAAGCTCAAGTGCTCCATGTCTTCTTACATGTTCTCACAAGACACCCATGACTTCCCGTGGAGATTCCTTCTTGATGCCACTTTTAGTTGGGTTCCTGGTGTTTTCTGCCTGTAGGACATTGGTGTGCATGGGTGGTATCATGGGATACAACACAGACTACTGACTACTACATTGTCTGTCATTGGCCTCAGTGACAATATTCATAAAACCCAAAATATCGGCATTCACAAGACAGAAGTTTTCTCTTATGATAAGTCTAGAGGTAAAATATATGTATACATGCAGCTGGAGTATCTTTTTCAAGTCAGAAATTCTAGTTCATTGCTTATTTTCCACAAAACTAACTTGTGCATATCAGATTCATGGTCAATGCATAGCCTAACATGACTCCTCAAGATTCAGTCAAGCGTTCATATGCTAGGTAGCTGAAAGGGCAGGAGAGAGAGAATAGCACAGTAATGTCTCCCACACCTTCAATGGTATCCTTAAACAGACCTTTCAGGAAATTATACCATCAATTTGTTTATTGAGGCCCAGACATTTCACTAACAGGATGTTGTCACACTGGCCACCATCAACTTCAAGAAAGTCTGAAAAATGTAACATTAGCTCAGCACAATGCCAGTGTGCCGGCATAATATTAAGGACAGAGACAAAACAGTTGTTTAAGAGGTAAGCGCACAATTACTGACTCAGTAACTAGTACAGTATTGCAAACAAACAAACAAACAAACAAACAAATAAACCCTACTTTTCCTTTTGTGTGTAAACATGTTAGTTTATGACAAAAACGTATCCACTCCCAAAATACTGTACTCATAGCAGAAATGACCTGATTTTGTAGAGATAATGGCATGATGACATCACAGTTATAAGCAGTTTGTACAGTTGAACAGGAACCATGGGAAAGGATTCCTCTGCATGGAGTGTAGTGCTTGAAGCAAGGATGTGGGGGGAATACCAGCAATAAATCTGTTTGAGGTAGGATGCTGATGGCAGGACTCCCTCCTCTTGCCTTCAGCATTCTGAATACCTTAGAATTATTACAGACTTACTATCTTAGTTATGATTTTACTGGTATGAACAGACACCATGACCAAGACAACTCTTATAAGGACAACATTTAATTGGGGCTGGCTTACAGGGTCAGAGGTTCAGTCCATTATCATCGAGGTGGGAATATGACAGCATCCAGGCAGGCATTGTGCAAGAGGACCTGAGAGTTCTACATCTTCATCTGAAGGCTACTAGCAGAATACTGGCTTCAGGAAGCTAGGATGAGGATCTTAAAGCCCAAACCCACAGTGACACACCTACTCAAACAAGGCCACACCTATTCCAATAGGGCTACACCTTCTAATAGTGTCACTTTCTGGGATGAACACATACAAACCATAACACTTATATTTCACAACAAGCAGATATTCTGCAGCTTCAAAATAAATCTGTGTTTTCATTTGTCTTATTCTAGAAATGTCCATTGGAAAAGATTTCATTAAAATCTATAGTGCTTTCTTTAGATTCAATATTAACAATAAAAATGAATTAGATACTTGGAGTAATAAAACTTCAGATAGTAGTCTGAGTATTTTATACACACTATCCAATTCGAACTTCACAAGATCCTTTTGATTTAGGCCCTCATCATCATCTTCTGGAAACGAAGAAGCTAAAGCCACAAAGCATTCAAATAATTTATTCTGATATAAAGGGAACATCGCTGTACTAAACTCTGGATCCTGGAGACTTCACCACACACCACACTTGGAGAGTGACCACAGATGTGTGGGCCACTCACTGTCTGGATACAAGAAGAGTAGGTAACACAAGACGTCATTTTTCTCTCAAAGGTGGGATTCTTAACAGAGAGAGTAATGTTTCAACTGAAATCACCTTAGATTGGTCCACTTGGTAGGTCATCTTTGTTTGTCTGAAGTTTTAATCACAAAAAATACAAGTAAAGCATAATAATTATTCAAATACTAGAACATATAGAGGAGTGATTCTTACGTGAAAGATATGCCTTATTAATATTTTATGCATTCTTTCTGAATTTCTCTGTGTCTGTATCATACATATGCATACTATACATATAAGTACTTACAAACATTGCCTCATATTACATATATATGCTGCTTTAAAATTTATATAACAGCTGTGAGGAATATGATAAAAATTCTTTAATGTCAGCTTTTACACATCTATACCATTCCCCTTCCTTTTCTTGTTTTCCTGTTTAAAATACCATATTTTTGAAATGTACAACTTATTTACACAGTGTTATTTTCTCTTGCATCCTGAGGGTCTATCTATAAACATAGAAATAATGATATAGTTTAAATTTCACCCTGGGAAAATATCATCAAAACTAATAATATTCTATAAATTACAATATTATCATGAAAATAAAAATAAGTCTCATCTTTCAATTTAGTATTTCATAGGTATATCTTCAAAGATGTCCCAAATTGGGCAGATTTAGAAATGTGGAGTTTAATATAGTGTGCCTACAAGTTACTCCATCCTCAGCTCTCTGGAAACTGCCTCAAACCTTACAATACAGGTTTTATGCAAAATATATGTTTGAAGCTTCTAGTTTTTTATTTCAATAAGTATGAAGATTATTTTAATTATCTAGTTTATTTGAAATATTTGATCAAATTTATAATCCGTTAAAATTGTTTTAAAGTTGTGTTCATCATTTGAGTAGAACTTTCATCATGATTATGTAGATGACCTCAGTTCATGGACCTCAAAAAGTCAACTTTGTCTAAAGTTTTCCAAGGGTATACTTAAGTATCTTGAAATCTCTAGCAATTCAATTTTAAAAAGTATCTTGTAGGACATTTCACATCTTCAGAAGTGACCAAGACTGTGCTGGTGAGATGGTTGGTGAAGCTACGGAGTGCCACATCTGATGGTCTGCATTTAATCTTCTAGACACGCATGCTGGAAGGAGAGTAGATTCCCCAAATGTGGTCTCTGACCTCCAGGTCGTGGCACATGAACCTACATGCATACATGCACACATGCATACATGCATGTGTACACATACACAAGCAAACATACATACAGATAAATGTAATAAAATTTGTTTAAGTGAAAACTTAGGATTACAAGTAGGAAACAAATCTACATGACTAAATGACTATAACTGCCAAAGTCATTGTTGACTGCATAACTTCGTGTTTAAGATAAAACTATTTATCTTAGGAAGAATACTGAGTAGTATACATGGGTACTTGATGACTTCATAAACTGCCTCTGGATTCTACTTCTTTCAGTTTTGTCAGCTAACAGATGTCCATTCTTATCACCATTCTCTTGCGATTTCTCAGCACATAGAAACTTTCAGATGTAGGATACACAGAGGTCATTTCTACGGTGTCATAAACTGTTCCTGTTTGAAGCCATTGGTATCATGGGAAAATACAGCAAAATCTGCATACAGAAAGCTTAGCTGTGTGAAATGAACAAATGTTAAAGAGATCATGTATATTAATACTGCAGAAACGTAGCAAATACAGGCCACTAGGAAATTACCATAGATCGCTTATTGGCCTTTTTCTCTTGTCGCTTTTTAAGAAAAAGCCATTTAAGCCATCTATTAAGAAGAAATAGAAGGCTTTCGGCAACTATGAAAGACTGGTCATGACACAATACTAGAAGTGGAGGGATAAAATGGAAAGGAAGGAAGGAAAGAGGGAAGGAAAGAAGGAAGGAAGGGAGGGAGGGAGGAAGGAAAAATACAAGGAACATGAAAACATACTACAGAAAAGTACATAAGAAGTGTTTTTAGGCAGTAAAAGTAAAAATATGTGCCAGGGGCTAGCCAAGCACCCAGTTCCCAAGTAGGCAGCTGAGGGGATAGGGGTCAAAAGCTGTTCACTTTTGTCAGTTTAGCTCTTGCTTCCTATTCAGGACTTCTGGCAATTGACTCCTGCTGAAAGCTGCAGGGGAAAAGAAACTTAGTTATGTGGATCTTTTCTCTTTAACTCAGGCCTCTAGCTGGCCAGGCTCAGAGTTCTTACCTCTCTGTGAACCAGGGGGTGGGGGTGGGGGAACATACATAGATACATACATACTGGCATACCAGATGAAGCTGAAAGCTGAAGAAGGCTGCACCACCACTTTATTGCTATTTTTAGTCTTATATTTTGTCAGCATAATTGATCACATGGTTTTCTAAACAAGCATTTTTACATGCTATAAGTCCATAGGGAGTTTAAGGCAATGATGGTTCATGTCATAGATTGATAAGACTTAAGGAGTTACAGCACAATTGTTCACATGTCTTTCCATTAAGACTAGTACCTGACTAAACATTCATTATGTGCTACTAGCTCCATAAGCTCATTTTAAGTTTAAAGCAATACTTTATGTGTCATAAATTAGCATAGTTTTGTCAAGAGACAAATCATCTTTGTGTCTTATTATTTTGAAGTCTTGTATAGAAACACTAGCCCCTTATTTATTTTTTTGTTCCTGCAACCTACAATAAATTGCCCATTCCTAGTTTTTGAACTTAAGTAACCAGATAGTGGCCTCAATCCTAACCCAGAAGAAAAATTTTCCCTTGATCATAAATTTGTTCCAAGCCCTCTTTCTTTTCTTAGTGCAATTAGTCTGTGACACATGAAAGTTTACAGAGCTCTATTTGCAGCTTTTATTCTACAGGGGACTTGATATTACTTGTGTTAATTTACTTGTATGGTGTATAATAAAATCCTCATCAAGAATTATGAAGCCATCAATTTGTGTGCCGAGCATTACTACATGAGATTATGTCTTCATATTTCTGCAAGACATCTTCCCAACAGGGTGTGCTTATGTCCAGGTATCATATGCAATAGTGGCAGGAAAGACACCAGCAGCAAGAAGCAATCCTGGGATAGATTCTCTGAGGACCTTGGACCTCAGAGTGCACCCATCACAGCCATGCAGAAATGCTCACTTGCTCTCCATAACAGCCTTTCCTACATGGCTCCTGACAAGGGATGTGATCATTTAATGATTATAATTGGTAGATTCTAATTTTAGAGGGGACACAGGGTCTCATTATGTAGCTCTGGAACCTGGAACTTGCTATGTAGACCAGACTGGCAGACTGGTCTGGAACTACAGAATCTTAGAGCCTCTGCCTGCTGAGGGCTGAGATTAAAAGTGTCCTATCCAGCTTGACTTGTTGGTTCTTGAAGAACCATATGCAAAGTGGATTTTCCTCTCATATGTTTGAAAACTATTTAGTGTAATGAAAAGGAGCAGTATCAAATCATTTTTAGCATATTTCTGAGGTAAACATGTACCTTTCTCTTACTTAGATCATTTGGGGCCACAGTCAATGTCGGTTTCCTGTTGAAATTTCTTCATCCTTCTCCTCTCCTTTTAGATAGAACTTGTGTATGTGTGAGTGTGCAGCCTCTCTCCATTTAGGAAATTTGACATGCCCTCTTTTTGTATTCCATTGGTGGACTGTTTCTTCATTATACATACATATCGGCTGTGTCTTCCTTTCTGTTTTCCCCTCTCTGTTGCTGAATACTGAACCCATACACTGTAGGTGACTGATAGCCCTTAGCTGCAGCCCCAAGTTTTGTATAATGTCTATTCAGGAAAAAATTACACAGGCTTGGGCAACACTTAGAGGGGAGAACTGAGTGTACATTTTGAAGTTATCAGTGAGTCCCACAGCTCTATCTTCTTCTACAACTAAAGGGAGCTTTTGTCTAGTGATGTTTAGAAGCAGTGAGAGGAATGACTATTGAAATAAATGCCTAAGTCCAGTGCTCTAAACCCTCAGCTGATTTGAAGTTCAATTCAAGACATACAGTATTCTGTGTTCTCCTTGCTTCTTGCTGTTTCTGTGCCTCTGGGCATCCACACTTACCATGTAGTAGGTTAATACCACTATTCTAATTCTTCTACATCACGTAGAACATTTATCATTATGTTAAATGAAAATTAAATTTACATCATTGGTGTAAATTTACATAAATTCATGTAAATTTATTTTTACATTCTGTTTCTCTGTGGCTTACCTATTGCCCGTAAAAAAATGTCAAACACAAGGACAGTATAAATTACTCTAAGTTCTAGCCTCTATGCCCAGAACACTGCTCCATCCTCAAAATATATTTGAGTAAATGAACAACATATACAATTCAGTTTCAGGTAAATGTGGGTATGGTATAACTGACTACATGACCTCTCCAAGATACGGTTGAGAGGAAGGATTTTACTGTAGATATGAAGAGAGAGTACAGCCAGAGCCAGCTGAGAGAGTACAGAGCAGATAGAGAAAGCAGTAAGCTGAATATTCCCAGTACACTAAACTGGGCCATGAGGAAAGAGGTGGGGGTAGAAGGAGAGATGAAGACAAAGAAGACCAAGACAGAGCAAGAGAGAGGACTAAGAGAAAAAGACAAAAGAGAGACAGCATCACCAAAATAGCAGGGTTATAGGAAGTGTAAGAAGCTGGGTTTCGGGAGGGGGGTGTTCTTCTGAGGGGAGAATTTTAGAATAAGAAGCACAGAGATCAGAGCTAAGAGGAACCTGAATGCCAGTATGGACTTTGAAAAGTGCAACAAGTACTTGTGTTGCTCAGGGAGCCTGCAGGCCAGCATGCTCTTCGGTTTGCTAATAGCCATCACAGATAACCCTTTGCCCCTTCTTACAGTCATAAGGAAACTGAGGTCTTTGATAGAGGGAAACAAGCTTTACAGATTCCTGAGAAACACTGGCTTTTGTCCAACCCTCAGAATTTGGATAGGTATTTGTATATTCTATCTTTTGTTGTGATTGTTGATTCTGTTGTTTTATCAAATTACTCGTTTCACTCATCCCCCCACTTTCCACTCTCTGATTTTTCAAAAGCTCCATGTTAAAGTAACGCAGGAAGGTAACTTGCATGTTAAGATGCTCAACTACAAGTTCAGGTTGGTAGTTCTCTACTTCAAGGAAACAGAAATGACTTGTTCTTTGGCCTGAATAAATTTCAATGTCAAAAGTGAAAAATTAAAGAAGACCTAGGTGGAGCTAAGGAGTTTATTATATGAAATGTTATTTATGTTAGAGATTTGTGGTCATCTCTTGTTCTGACCCACAAGAGTAATAGTGTACCCTATCTGTACAAACTCAGCATCAACATTGTTAGCATTTTGTCTAGGCTCTGCTCTACAGTTACCTGGCAACAGCCAGGTGTGCCTAACTCACTATAAAAGGGGCTGCTCACCCCCTACACACTCTCTTGCTCTTGCTTTCTTGCTCTCTGCTGTCCTCTTGACCCTTTCCCCTTTCTCCCCATTCCCCTCCCCCTTCTCTCTCTCCACATGCTCATGGACAGCCTCTATTCCTCTCCTCTCTCTCTCTCTCTCTCTCTCTGTCTCTCTCTCTCTCTCTCTGTCTCTCTCTCTGCCTTTCTCCATCTCTACTACTCTCTCAGCTCCCTTCCTCATGCCCTAAATAAACTCTATTCTATACTATAACGTCTGTGTGGCAGGTCCCTCAAGGGGAAGGGATGCTTCAGCATGGGCCTGAGGAGGCACCCCATTACCCCATACCTGACTACACCTCCACCAAATATATTCCTTCTCTATATATCTTTTTAAAAACACAATAAACTTTATGGAAAAATGCATAATATTTTGGTTCTATATGGCATTATCCAGCAGAATCAAAGTGAATTTCTTTCAGTCCATCTACAATGGGATTCATTCAGATAGTAAACACTACCAGGGGTTGTTGGTTAGGAGCATTTGCTCTCTCCCCCAGGACTGTCCTTAAACTTAAGGGAAACTGCAGAACATAGAGAGCTATTTCACTCAAATTTGTTGACATCAGTCCTGATTTTCTCAGAGTACCTTGCAAAATGTAGAGTCCTACATTTACATAGGGTTGGTTTCCCATTCATGCTTATGTTCCAGACGGTATGACACATCACAGGTGCTGTGTGTGATGCTGGTATGATGCCACAGATGCTCTCTGATGCATCATAAACTTCCCCAAATGTAGACATGGGAAGTAGTGCAAAGGTCACAGATCAACAATTCTGAAGGTGATTACCTTGCACATCCTGTGCAAAACTCTGGTCTTCAACGTGCTTTTGCAGTAACCATCATAACATCAAGGATAGCTGTACTAAATGCTCACAGCACACCAGTGTTTATCCCACTCACTTGTAAATCTGCTGCCATGTAGCTATTTAGCAAAAACTAAATGTTTTATTCCTGTTTTTAGAGGACGAATTTGGGTCTTAAGATCCTATTTCATTTAAGATGTAGTGAATCTATGTATCTAAACTTAGACTTATTCCAAGAACTAAACTATTCTGACTTGTGACTCGGTTATATGGCAGACATGTAAATGATCCTTTCCCAGATTTCAAATCAGAATTCTCATGAAAACAGCCAACTTTCACTTCAAACGGAAAGTACGTTGGTTATGATGACAGGTATCCAAACTCTGTATAGATCCTTAGAATAAGTTAGAGACTGGAGAGACGGCTCTGTGCCTAAGAGCACTGACTGCTCTTGCAGAGGACCTGTGTTCCCACCACCCCCGTGGCAGCTCACAACTGTCTGTATTCCCAGTTCCAGGGGACTCAATGCTCTCTTTTGGCTTCTGTAGGCACTAGGCACATGGACATGCAGACAAAACACCCATTCACAGAAAATAAAGTAATAATAAATTTAAGAAAAGGGATAATTAAGAAATTAGAAAGTAAAGATCTAGTTGCATTCTAAGCATAGCCAAGTTATTGTGCCTTGTAAATAAACACAATATTTATTGGCTAATTGAAAAATTAAAATTTTGGTTAAAAGGAGTGTAGGAAAACAAGAATAGAATAGAATAGAATAGAATAGAATAGAATAGAATAGAATAGAATAGAATAGAATAGAATAGAACCGAGCTAGGCCAGTAATAAAAACAAAAATGAATTCTGTGAGACTAGGAATGTATGTAGCCCTGTACGCAGACTGCCTGAGTTCTGTAGGCAAGAATACTTCATCCTTATTTGTAAACACCTCATCCAGAAGAAGAAGAGGAGGAGAAAGAGGAGAAAGAAGGGGAGGTGGAGGAGGAGGAGGAAGAGGAGGAAGAAGGGGAGGTGGAGGAGGAGGAGGAGGAAGAGGAGGAGGAGGAGGAGGAGGAAGAGGAGGAGGAGGAGGAGGAGGAAGCAGAAGCAGCAGAAAGGATAGAATGGACAGAGTCCCATTCCAGAATGGATGGGAAGCATCTTTGCTTTCATCTTCATTCATGTCATCTTCTTTCTAGGGCTCTTTCCCTTCTCCCCACAGGACTGTCTGTGATACCTACAGGCCAAATTAAACGGCAGCCTCCTTTCCCAGGGCACTATGAATCAATCCCTCTTATCTGATTTAGCAGAATTACTTAATCATATGTGGCCCACACTACTGGGCTCTTAACAAACAAGGAGCTGTCACTAAATCTCCCTCTTGGTGATTTCCTCACAAAGGTAAAACGAAGTTTACACAAAATATCCCTTCACCAAACACTGAGTAGAAGTGAAGTCAAAGTCCAGAACTTTTGCATATATCTTTCCCCAAAGCCTATGTTTTTGTTCTAAGAATTTAAAACGTTTCTCAGATTTAGGACTAACACATGGAGACCAATATTCTTGAAAAGGCTGATTGGGGCTCAATCAGGGAGGGTCATAAAAATCAGGTCAGGAAAACAGCTTAGAGAAAGTGTGCCTTGTTTTTTTAAGCCAAGAGAAATCCATTTCTGACCTGCTGGAGCATGAAAGTTCAATGAAGTAACTGCCCTCCCTTCCTTTGTATTCTCCTGTCCCCCATTCTTGGTGGATTGT
>JANHMN010000007.1:1068549-1089917 GCA_030674055.1 Rhabdomys pumilio | reverse complement strand
GTGGGAAAAGGGCTCTAGGCTGCCACACAGAAGTCAAACAGCTTCTCTAGTGGAGGCGCTGTCTCTTTTCAGTTAATTAGCTTCCCTAACATTCCTAAGCCACAGTTGCTCTTAAAGCTCTACATACATCCTAACACAGGACTTTGGTATTTAATCCTGTTAACGTATATGCAGGTATATGCAGAGAGGGTTTCTTTGGACTGTCAGCTCCTGAGCACCACTCCAATTTAGAACACAACACGAGTAGGAAAGTTTCTCCTCGCGTTAACAGAGCTCGATCCCCACTTCCTCCCGCGTCAGCTGGGTTTTGGGGTAGTGACCTCCCGCCTCCACCCAGGGCAGGGCTGTGACATCACGGGTGGTGGCTCCCGTGGGTCTATAAAGCAACAGGTGCTCACCGCACCCTCGATCCCGCTCGCAAAGCTCTCTCCTGACCCGCGGCCGCCGCCCAGACATCCCGAGCCGAGCCCGAGGCGCTGGCCGCTCCAGCCGCCCGGAGCCCGGCGGGCTGGGCTTCCCCGCGCCGGTGCTCGCCCGCTGCTCCGCGGTTCCGCTGCTCCCGCCGCCGGGAGCCGCTGTCGTGTTGCCGCAGAGACCCGGACGCCGCCGGCCCGAGGAACCAATGAGAACTCCGCTGCTACCCCTGGCGCTCTCAGTGCTGTCGCTGCTGGTCTTAGGCTCAGGTGAGCACTTGCCGCCTCCAGCAGCCTCCCGGGTTGTCGCCCTTTGAATGCTGCTGCCTCTTAACACCCCCAAATTTGTTCAGGCAGGGAGCGGATACCCTTAGCTCGCACTCCTGAAATTGCTCGTTCTAGGGGGGCTAGAGAAGCAGACAGGACTAGCATGACCCAAGGACCAGCTGATGGATACCTAAGAGGTCATTTTAACCCACCCTTTCCTTTGATAACTAAGGTTCAGGCAGGTGAAGTAATTTCCACAAAAGTAGTTAATCCGGGAGAACTTGAAAGAGGGTTCTTTGCCTTCTGTCTCCCTTCTTCTGTCTCGTAATTTTGTTATTAACCTTCCTAAAGCAGACTCAAAGTGTCCAGAGGTTGAAAGCACCACTGCCAAGGCTGTTTTGATAATATATATATATATCAAAATGAAATCAAAGACTGGAATGAATACAAGACTCCCCAAAGTGGTTACCGGGTGCTGAACTTTTTCTCTATGTGATAATAATGGATAAAGATGGTGAAAATTGTTGTTCTTAACTACTATTGGCATTACTTTTTGCTTCCTATGTATAGATTCAACAGTTGTAAATAAGTGTTAAAATGTATCAGCACTGATTAAAAGGAATCAGGGAAGCTTTGTAACAAGCGCACCCAAGTTAGACCTGAAGGGAGAGGCTAGACATTAGGCATTGCCTGTTGCGTGATTCTGCTGGATTGCCTTGGCAGGACTTATTAAATTGTGGAAATTAATGTAGGCTATCCATGGAAAAGAAAACCCAGATAAAAGAAACTCTGGAATTGGGCAGCTGAGTTTGCTTCTTGGCAGATAGTGAAGTTGCTTTTATGAGTGAGTCAGTACAAAAAAAAAAAAAAAACAATAGTACGAGTGCAGTAGCTGCTTTGATATGAGACACACATATCTACGCAGCAATGCTCACTTAGTGAGACAAAAGCACCCAACTCATCTCTTCTTATTCTCTCCATCCCTTCCCTGCAGGCCATTATGCAGCTTCGTTGGAGCTCAATGACACCAGCTCTGGGAAAGGAGAACCATTTTCTGGGGACCACAGTGCTGGTGGACTTGCGGTTTCTGTGGAAAGTGAGGTCTCTACCATAAGCGAAATGCCCTCTGGCAGTGAACTCTCCACAGGGGACTATGACTACTCGGAGGAGTATGATAATGAACCACAAATATCCGGCTATATTATAGATGATTCAGTCAGAGGTGAGTGGAGGACACGAGGAAAGTGCTGTCTATGAGATGTGGTTTTATCTCAGCAAAGTTGTTTCAGAAGGGAGATGGCTCAGTTTTCTAAAGGATTTGTAGGCATGGCTATTGAATGTCCTCTAAAGAGCCATGTGGATGTTGCATCCTATAGGTCCAAGGCATTAACCATAATCTCATGTGCATGTTTGACATTTGCAACTCTGTTAAGTAGACAAAACTGTGCTCATTTTATACAATATGTGAAGTTCAGAAAGGTTCTTTGGCCCCTGGGAGCAAGTAGCTGAGTCAGAATCAGAACCTCAGTCTGCTTGATTCCAGGGACTATGGTCTTACCCATATGCCATATGACCGCCATTCTAGGTAGTCAGTAACCATTCCTGTGGGCCTTGTAGCTTAATGTTTGTGTCACCCCCGCCCCCACCTGTCTTCGAATAACTGCATTCTAACACAAATAAGGGATCGGAAGGAATAATGACAGAACTCTAGAAACGTTAAAGATGTATGTGTGGATTTTATTTTTATCCAAATTACTGCTCCCTGTTTTTTTTTTCCCTTTTGCTCTTACCAGACAGATTTTTAAAGAAAATACCTTTTTTTTTTTTTTTTTTTTTTTTATGAGAGAGAGATAGATGCTCACCACTCTCATTTTACCTTGTCATTTGGAGAAAGAAGGGGCCATTGATAAGTCAGATCTGGGCATCCACTTTGGAGGCAGGGCAAAGTGATTTCAGAGTTCTTTAAGGTCCCTTAAGACTTTCCTAGCAACTTCCTTGACTCCTCTTCCTCCACTGGAGTCTCCCAGAGCTGAGGAGGAATGATGGAGGGACAGGGCAGAGACAGGGTAAGTCAGGGGAGGAATAACCCTCAGTGAGCACTCTACAGCAGTACCTTGCTTCTCAATCATTTTGTTTATTTTTGTTTAATTTTTATTTTTTTAATATTTGTAGTAGGAAAGGGGATCAGGTTAGTCCATCAAGGCATCCAGCAGCTTGTTAACAACATGTTAACTTAGTAACAGTTCTGGAGGCCGACTTCTGGAGCAAGTGGCTAGTACTTCGAATTGCAAGGAAGCCTACAAAGCTGACACTGTTGCTTGAGTTCCTTTGAAAGGTTGTTTGCTTAGATACCCAGAGGTGTCTTGTCTGTTGCAACACTTCAGCGCAGTGACTATTATTTGGCTTGGACTTCTAATCTAGATAAAATGTAGTGATATTTATTTAAGACAATTCTCCTAGAGGGCTTATTCTAACTTGCACTTCATAATGATCAAAAGAATGTTTCTGTTTAAACACTGCATGGCCACCTATTTAACATTACTTCTAATTTAGTTTTTGTTAATTCACTTAAAGTAAACTCCTAAATCATTCCGAATATTTATCATTTTCTTAAGACAAAGGCCCTGTCTTTGACACCCCCATAAACCTTTCATTAACATGTCTCTTGCGTTCTGTGCGATGGGTGCTTGCAAAACCTTTGCGACTGGTGATGTTTTTTCTTCTTGGTGGTCTCTGTTTGCTAAATACTTTGTCATACACACCTAGTCAAGGATCAGCACAACAAAATGCACCTTCCCCTCCTGCCTTCAGCATGTAATTACCCACATCTTTCATAGTCCTAAGACTCCAGATCTGATAAGTTGAGGTGACAGTCTGAGGCATCAGGGACAAATAGTTCAACACTATTTTAAAGAGATTTAACACAACCACGAGCCCCCCTGGAAGGTATTTGTTGTTAATATTATTATTTTTAACAATAAGTATTTTCCAGCTTTCTCCACCTTCAATCCATGCCCACTATCTTCCAACTTAAGACAGTGAGCCTGAGACATGTGTGGGCGAGTAAAATCAGATTTGTTTCACACCACAATCTTAATGGCATTGTCCTTCTTCAAGAGACAATGATAGAATGGAAAAGCAAACAAATACAACAGGCTTAAATGTGTCAGCACAGGCTCCAGCTGCTTGTCCTATGATGTGAGTCTTGTCTTCACCAAACTATGTATTTACTTCTATATTATGTGAGGTACAGAAGTACATCTAACTACGAGCATACACAGGTCAATGAACTCACTCAATAGAGATTTACTATGCACTGCCTGACAGAGCTATTCTTTGCAGGTTTATTGTGTGTGTGTGTGTTGCTTTATATAATGAGGTCAAAGTAGTTCTCAGTGCTGTGATTTCTGTGTCTCATGTATCCCAAATAGTCTTGAAGAAGAAAAAGAGAATGTTGACAGTAAATCCAACCTTGTCAAATTTCCTTTCTCTCCAGTTGAACAGGTGATTAAACCCAAGAAAAATAAGACAGAAGGAGAAAAGTCTACAGAAAAACCCAAAAGAAAGAAAAAGGGAGGCAAAAGTGGAAAAGGCAGAAGAAATAAGAAGAAGAAAAAGAATCCATGTACTGCCGAGTTTCAGAACTTTTGCATTCACGGTGAATGCAAATACATTGAGAACCTGGAGGTGGTGACATGCACGTAGGTTTGTTTCCTACACCATACCTGATAGCCCCACCTATAGAAAACCACTGACTTATTCAGTGTGTAAACCAAGGACTTCATGAGCCAACATTATGTTTGTACAGCTAATTAAAATATAAGCACTTAAATCTAGAAAAAAGATCCTTAGCTTGAAGGCTGTAACAAGTAGCTTTTGGATTACTGGTGCAAAGCATCATTTTATTATGTGTAATATATGTATGCACATGTACATACATGTGTCCATACATGTATTTTCAGCCTTAAAAAATCCTTAAAGTATGTATCACACAACCTTTTATGTTGTTCTCATGTCCCCAAACCCTCCCAACCCACTAAAACTAAACTAAATGATGGAGGAATGTACTAACAGTGACACCAGGCTTCCAAGTCATCAGTGGGTCCTAAAAGAACAAGAGGAATGAGTCACAGTGTCTTCTGTGAATATCACACTCACACCCAAACTAATCGCAGCTTGTTCTTAAAGACCTTTAGCCAGAAGGCATTCCATTTCTCATGACTTCACAGAATAGATTGTGACATGGCGTTTCTGTGTTAAATTAAGTGACCATATAGTTAAGTAGTAAGCTTGAGATGCGGAGAACAATTTTATATTTATGAAATGTGATGTTACAGATGTCATCCTGATTACTTTGGTGAACGGTGTGGAGAAAAATCAATGAAGACTCACAGTGAGGATGACAATGACCTCTCCAAGATTGCCTTAATTGTCTTTGTCTCTGCTGTAGGCCTCATAGCCATTGGCGTTATCACAATGCAGTAAGTATAACACACCCTGAGAACTGAACTCTTGTCGGTATTCCTATCAAACTCTACTCTCATATTTTACATGGCTTATTTCATGGCACGTGGCCCCTGAGCAGAATAGAATCGAAAGTTGCATGACTTTGACTACCATTAAAATGATACGCAAAGCCATCTTTCAGAACTAGAATGTTGTTAGCTTAAAATTTGATATTTTGATTACCTGTTATATTTTTGATGATGGTTATTTCTGACAGTCAAAAAGCCCTAGTATCATCTGTGAATATTTTAAAACGCAAGCATAAAGCTTCTGAGACGCTAACTAGGATCATATTAAGCTCACGACACCAAATATTCTTCTTTGGCATAAAAGGAAAACAAATAAATCTCAAAAGTCTTCAAATTGGCAGCCAAGGAAAGACCTGTGTCTTCTCACAGTACAAGGCAAAATTCTGGCTTGTAATTCCATGGCATGGTGCTCACTGGCTTACAGTTTGGACCTATTTTTGTCCTTATCGGGTATAGTAGTGTGGGAATGTATTGAGAAACAAAGCGAAACGTTTCCTCCCAATGGCATGGCGTAGGCAGCAATGACAAACTCTGTTACTGTGGTCCTCCCACAACATCTTCCCTGGGCAACAGCAGATCTCACGCCTCGCTTTAGGACCAAAGAATGCCCACACTCCACTGTTCTAGGTCACAGGCACTGATGGGTACACGAGGATGGCATTGTCTGTCAGACAGAAGCCACTGGATAGGGGAAGCTGGAGGAGGGCCCACATGGTTCTGGGATGACTCACTGCTACTAGGGCTTGGGAAAAGCAGTGGATTCATTATTCTAATTTTAGGTCTTGGTAAATTACTTTAACAACTGGATTGTGTACACGATCCATCATTGCTGTTCTTCGGGATGCAGAAGTTATCTCCTGCTATTGTTTATTGTTATCTTAAATTCAAATCAGATGGTGACAAAATGACACATAAAAGCTGTTTTGTTAAGCACATGAAGTGAGATGTGCAGCTTAAATTTGTTTTGCGCACCTGGAGTTTCTTCTAGTGCCTCAAGCCAAGTATGCAAATACATTCAGGAAAGGAAGCCTCTATAAACTATTCTTATTGGACATAGAAGAAAGTGTGAGCTAAAGATGTCTTATAGTGATAGAACTAAAAGTTTATCCAGCTTTCCGTGCTCTGATTCTCTGGGAGGACTATTGTTTTATGTTGCCATTTCGCTTTCTTTGTGGCAGTGCTGGGAATTGAACTCAGAACTTCACACGTGTCGCTCAAGTAGTCATCAGCTGAGCTGCATTTTTAGCCATTTTTACTTTCTGGGACAGGATCCACGTTGCCCAAGCTTTCCCTGAATGTTGATCTTCCTCTCTTGGCCTCTTGACTAGCTGGGATTATAGGACTGTGCCTCCAGGCCCAAATCAATTCTCTCATTTTTAAGAAGTGATTTTTCCCCCTTGTTTTCTCTCACATTCTTATATTCAAAATATAATCAGCATTAATCTTGGACCACAATTGTGTTTTCTCATAATTGAAGTGAATATTATTCTTTAAAATTGATAAAGTTCTTTGGGATTTAATGCTAATTGTGATGGAATCAGGCAGGATTCACCGAAAGTAATATACAATGTTCCACAAAATTTAAACTATGGGGTTTTGAAAATCGACTGTAGCAATAAATAAAATTAGAAGGGAACCCTTTAGAATTGAAAATACACAAAACACAAGTTATTTTGTAAATAGTTTTTAAACACTCTTAATAATTCAAAATCACTCAGTAGAAATTTAAATTAATTCATATAAATCCATTTATATGTGAGAGGTCCCTCTACTATGCATCATCACTTCTCATGCTTAATTCTTCAGGAATAAGGACCAAAGACATTCCAGATCCACACTGTTTGAAAATTTTCATTTTTAATGTATTTTTCAGTAATTAGAGATACGGTTATATAGTGGTAGCATCAATGTCCTCCTGACAAAGAATATTGTCAAAGTTTTGCAGTTAGGCTTAAGTTTTGGTTTAATGTAACAAACCCACATACAGAGTTTGTTATAAGAAATCACAGGGGGAAAGTCCCCATGGTTATGAAAATCCTCATTGCACAGGTGGGTAGGACTTGCTAACAGTGGAATTCTGTGTTCTGCAAAGGCTTCGGAAACTATACTTCAGGGGATATGAAGGAGAAGCAGAAGAAAGAAGGAGGCTTCGACAAGAAAATGGGACTGTGCATGTCATAGCCTAGCTGAAGACAGTGCAGGTTTGGCCTTTAAACTTCATTTTCCAGTTAGATACTATAATTTTGAAAACACAAACACGTATCTCAAGGCAAAGGAATAATCAGTTCTTAATTATGAGTGCACACGGATGGCTGTTTTGGGGAAATGTTATTCTTTGAGTAAGATTGGCTTTGGTCTTGTAGAGGAGTAGATGTGGGGAACTCGAGTCCTGTTCTTAAAAAACATAATTTTTAATGGATGGAGGAAACAATGAGGCATCAACGTGCTGAAGAAGGTAAAATAGGAGCAATAAGAGAGGAACTGATGGGCCGGAAGGGGAACATTCCAAAAACGGGAGAATCAGTGGGCCCCACTTAGAGGCTGGAAAGGTAATGCACCCAAAATGGCCTTGTGAGCTAGGATAAACTTAGGAAGCCAGGAAAGAGATTATGAACAAAGACTGGCAATAGTGAGGTGAATAGATCATTTCAGAAACAGAAATGGCCTGGTTCCAGTGACTGTTGGGTACTAATGATAGGGTACTCTCACAAGGTGTAGGGCCAAGGTTAGCCTATTGCATGAGGAAAAAAGGAAGTGAGAAACAAAATTTAAGATTGTTTCTTTAAACAAAGGAAGGGACATACATTTGAGAGTGGTTTGGTAAAAAGCTACAGTTTTATTTTTAAGTAGGAAGAGCTAAGTATGTTTTAGGCCAATGGTACATAGTAAGGAGTTAACTACGACTCCAGGGGAAGAGGGTACCAGGGAGATGGAAACAATGAAAATCAGTCCAATCAAAAAAAGTTTATAGCCTCAGACATTTAGGAAAGATGTGTCCCCAAGTCACTGATTTTTCTGCCTTCAACATAGTTAAGATTTACTTGAGATTATTAAATATGATATTCCTATATACACTCTAAGTGTGCCAAATTGGAGGTTTTATTTTCAATAAACATTCCAAATGGTTATAACTCAGGGAATGGGTGACTGTTCACACCAGCTATATACTCAGTATTCATTACACCTTAAAAAAAATCGGATATTAATATGCTGTGTTGGCATGTGGTGGCTGACTATTAAGAGGTAGCTACTATTATTATAGTCCTGGTTCTAATTATCCTAAATTAACTGTATATCATAAATACTGAGACACTTAATCTTATTTTTTAATTAGGTCTAACAGTGTATATTTGGTTAGGAAAACTAGTTTTTATTTTACTACAGTTGCTTTTTTTTTTTTTTAATTTAAGCAGGGTTTAAAATGGTATGAGCATTTGTAGTGTCCCAAATAGATATATCATTTAAGAGGAAATTAAAAATGGAATCAAGCCAAAATGGTGGTTTTCTGTGAGAATATTTAGCTTGTCTCCTAGCACATCCAGAAAAAAAGAAGTTAACATAAATTCCGATTCTTAGAAATTTTCTTAAATCTGTGTCAGACTCGAACTTACCTCACTTTTCTCTCTTCATAGGATAACAGTCAAGTCACTGCCAAACCACGTCAGAAATGACACATCGGTCCTCCTTTCAGTGAAGGAAGCAAAGCCTTCTGATGGCCCCAGATGCTCAGTTGTCACTTTTTATGATAGTCTTATTTCTGTACATAAAGAGATGTGTGAAGATAAGATATTTTTTCATGTTGTAAATAATTTATTTAATATTTAAGTGTTATTTATTTTATAGTTCATTAAACTTTTTTAAACAAACAGATTGAGTTTGGATTATCAGTTTTGAAGTCTCAATATGCCAGGGTACTTTTATCCTGATATTTGGTCTATCATTTACAAAGACTCCTTCCTCCGTCTTTTCTGCTTTTTCTTTTTTTTTAACTTTCATCATCAGAAAAGGGTCTCGCCGTAGAAGTGTATCATTCATCTGTTTATAGGAATGAGTGACTGCACCTGGCTTTAAAAAGTACTCTTAAGGGGAAACCTTTAGTCCCTTACTCTTCCCACAGTGTTAGTAAACATCTAAATCACACACACACACACACACACACACACACACACACACACACAGCCATTGTTCATTCTTACAGTTTATTGCTGTGATCAGCACAGCGAGACAAGAATGGCTTGATTAGTAACAATCACATTTCAAAAGGATCAGGAAACATTTGCAGAAGAGACAGTCTTTCCTAATACAGCATACATTCATGAAAAATCTAACACCCTTCCTTCTCTCCCTCCACTTGCTAGGGCTCTCTTATGGTATATGTGCTTGTTTAGTGGATGCTGTTGTATGAACATTAAAGATATGGGGCCACAGTCTAGACTAAATTATATGCATATAAGGTGAAAGAACCTTTACAATAGAGAGGGGCAGTTTGAGAAAAAAGAATGAGCATAACAGCAGCAATCATTTTGAATTTTGAGTAGAGAGTTGCCATAAGCATCCATGCTTCTTATGTCTGATGTAATCAGAAAATCCTTGTCCACTGATCTCAGAGCCATTGGTTCCTAGCTCAGCTACACATATCACTCAAGGAAGTTCAAAGTCCGGAGCTGTCAGATAGCTCCTCCCTCTCCAGGCTGCTGATATGAAGGGACTGGAGTGAATTATGACATCTGTATTTGTAAAAGTTTCTTAAAAGTTTCCACATATAGCCAGTGTTATTACTTCAGTTGAACATCTTTAGCATACATTTTACTTAGTCTTATTCACTAACTATGTACTACAGCTGGTTTCATTACAACACTAGGGATGCAGGACATGAAAGGCCTGACATGGACACATTTCATATTGTGTGTGTCATGTCAATGAAGCTACAGAATCAACTAGCTGAGGCATGCCCCAGGAATCCATAGGAGCTGAGAGCTCTTACCCAGCCCAGCTTGGCAGAGTCAGGTGAGCTCGTCCTCCAGAGATACTACTTGAGATTGTCCTTGGAGGATGAATAGGAGCTATGCTTCAGGCATCTTCTATAAAAACAGAAGAGAAATGACAGTTACCAAGTAGTATGATCTGATACAGAACATAGTTCACCATTGAAACTGTAGTCTGAAGATGTCTAAAGAAAGTGAAGGTGGTGAACACAGAGTTATGCAGGACTTCTAACTCAAGCTAGGACATGGAACACAACTGGACAGAAATTCACCAATTTGCAATCTAGATAGGGCATCGAGTTGCTGTCTTGGTAAGAGACTTAACCAAAATGAGAGGTCAGATGACCAGTTTGGAAAACAGGTAAAATATGCTGTGTGAAAAATTAATATCTATACCTGGGAAGAGAAACTTGAACATGGATTTCAAGTCTTATTTCTTTAGATTAAATATAAAATCAAAAATATTTGTTATAATAACAAGCCAAAAGCCAATGTGTTAGCAAGGGAAAGAAAAAATCATCCTAAAATGATCATTGAGCTCTTGAATTAAGAGATCAGGTAGCTGGAGAATCCATTGGCATGACTTAGTAAGTTTTTTAGAATAGAAGGACTCTTGACTGAAGAATTATCTTTTTAGTTAATTTCTATTCTTCCTTTCCACTGCTTCTCCTATAGTTAAGGTGTTTGTTCTGTAGGGAGAATTTAGTTGATTTATGAGGTTATAAGGGGTATGTTTTCAGCACCCTCACTCAAATATAAGATATCTAAGTAGCTTGATGTTTATAGCTTGAAGATCTAAATACTATTTTTAAAATTTAATCTACTGTGCTCTCTCCATAAAAGTTCCCATCTCTTTTCTAAGAGATGACTGATCTCTTATTTGTGATATGCACTCACTGAATGATAAACACAGAAGACATATCAGCCTGATGAATCTTGGAGATACACAATTAAAACTGGATGTTCTTCTTTAGCCAAGATAGTGGCTCCACTCTTTGAAAAGGCTACTGTTCAATTAACTAGATAACATCTGCATACATGCTTTGCTCAAGAGAAAGGCAATTTATGAAATACTCGTTGAATTAGAATGTTAGCATTTCTTCTTGGAGTGTAATCCTACTAAGTCTAGAATTCAGTAGAGAACACATCCATTGCTTCCATCCAGAGACTCAGAACTAAGTTTAGAGCTAACCTTAGCTCAGGTTTAAAAGGAACTAATTCCTAAACTGATGCTGTAGAATGTTAGTATGTGGCCTGGAGCCTGTTTTTGTGATATTTTGGTGAAGAATGTGGCTGCTTTTTACCTTTGAAGAATCTGCCTAAGTCTAAGACTAAGGTGAAGAGAATCAGATTAATTGTACTGACAAAGTAAGTCTCAAAAAAGCCCAGCATAGACTTTGTCCTTTGGTTTACTCTCATGAAGAGCACTTTGATCAAGCATAGCAAACATAGAAAGGAAAAATACCAAATAAATGGTTCAAGTAAAAGTGGGTTCCAGGAAGTGAAATGGAGCTGAATCCTGTGTTCAAGGAGATAAACAAATTAAGGGAGTCGTGACCACAAAGCAATATTCCACCCAGCTAAGCTTATTGTTTATATGTTTGCAGCTGAATAAGGAATAGTTATTATTACCTAGTTATTGTTTTCATTCAGGCTTTTAATTTGAAATAAACTACAATCTAGAAATGGAGGCCATACCTGTGATCCAGATTTTGAGGCACAGTAGCCATGAAAAGCTTAGGTGCAGGCATGTGGTATATGCCTTTAATTCCAGGAGATAGAAACAAGCAGATTTCTGAGTTCAGGGCCAGCCTGGTACAGATCAAGTTCAGGCAAAGGAAAGCTTAGGCCCAGGTTTGGTGGTACATGCTTTTAATCCCAACATTCAAGAGACAATGCCATGAAGATCTCTGAGTTTCAGATCAGTTTACAGAGCAAGTTCTAGCACAGCCAAGCTTAGGTAGTGAAAGAATTGAAAAACAGAAAGCTGGTGATAATGTAGTAGAACAAGGGGACCATGTTCCAGCTCCAGCAAGGAGCAGAACTTGGCAGCTTTGGTCCTGTAGCTCTGGCTGTAGAGCCAAGAACAAAACAGGCTTCTGAGACAATTGATGCTGGTCAGCTGGAGCTAAGAAATTAGTAGTGATTAAGAAGAGACCAGCACCACTGAGGTGAAAACTTCTGGGAAGTTTTTTCTGATAGTGAAAAGAAGCTATGTTCCAGAGATAGTTAAAGTTGTACCTCGTGCTGCAGCTGTAGTTGGTAATGTGTAAGAATTACCCAGGTGGTACTGGTTTTGAAGGCATGAAGGAGTCATGGAGAACAGCTAGACTTGACATTGTGAGAGTCCATGGAAGTCCATTGGTGAAGGTTCAGCCTCAGTTGAAGTTGACAGCCCAGTACTAAAGAGATTATGCAAAGAAGTTGAGGCTCAGATCCATGTATGGGATCTATGAGAGGCTATTGGTGAAGCCTAATTGCAGTGGAAGACTCCAGCAAATTGGAGATGCCAGTACTGTGAGATGCTCACCAAGAACAGCAGCAGCAGTGGAGTAGAGTCGACCAGAGCCTAGAGTGCTATAGAAGGCAGAGTTGGATAAGTGATCCAAACCATTTGGAGGATCCCAGAAAATCATGTGTGGATCCCAGACATTGGAAAAAGAAGCTATAACGTTTTAGTTTCCATGGAGACCCCAAGATGCTAGAGCTGCCAGAACTGTGGCATGCCTGCTGAGGAAAGCTGCTAACAAGGAGTAGAACCAGCCCAAGAAAAGGAAGCTGCTGAAGTCAACAAAGATGAAGGGAGTTGTAGATCTGAAGAGTGTCTTGGCATCAGACATGGAGATAAAGAGTTTAGTTTGCCCAACTGGTTTTTTGGTTTTTGCTCTTGCTTTGCTCCAGTATTTCCTCACTACAATGTTTTGGAATGGTTTTTATATACATACACACACACACACACACACACACACACACACACACACACACACATATATATATATATATATATATATATATATATATATATATAATAGAGGATTACAGTTAAGTGATTGGATGAATCTCAGAAAAGCATTTGAACTTTGGACATTTAACATTGTTGAGATTGATTACTATAGACTGTAGGACTTTTGAAATTGGATTAAATGTATTTATGCTATGGCTAGGTGTGGCCACCACAGACTCAAATCTTTGGAAAAGTCTATGCTGGCCAGGGAGTGGAATGTGATGGTTTGAATATGCTTGGCCCAGGGAATTGCAGTATTAGAAGGTGTGGCCTTGTTGGAGTAGGTATAGCCTTGTTGGAGGAAGTGTGTCACTTTGGGAGTGGGATTTGAGACTCTTTTCCTAACCCCATGACCTAGAAGCTAGTCTTTTCCTGTTTGCCTTTGGAAGAAAATGTAGAACTCACAGCTCCTTCAGTGCCATGCCTGCCTGGACACTGCTATGCTTCCTGCCACTATGATAATGAAGCCCTGAACCTGAAAGCCAGCTCCAATTAAATCTTTTCTTTAATAAGAGTTGTCATGGTCATGGTACTCTGCACAGCAGTGGAAACCCTAAGACATTTGAGTTGCTTGTGTCTAACTTCTTGAGTTCTTTATATATTGAATATTAGCCATCAGTCAGATGTAGGGTTGGTGAAGAATTTTTCCCAATCTGTAGACTGTTGTTTTGTCCTGTTGGCAGTGTCCTTTGCCTTACAGAAGCTTTTCAGTTTCATGAGGTCCTATTTATTAATTGTTGATCTTAGTGCATGATCTATGGGTGTTCTGTTCACAAAGTTCTCTCCTGTGCCAATGTGTTCAAAGCTTTTACCCAATTTCTGTCCTATTAGATTTAGTGTTTTTATATTGAGGTCTTTTATATTTAGTGGTTTTATATTGAGGTCTTTGATCCATTTGGACTTGACTTTTGTGCAGGGTGGTGAATATGGATCTACTTCCATTCTTCTACATGCAGACATCCAGTTAGATCAACACCATTTATTGAAGATGCTTTTTTTCCCCCCATTGTATGGTTTTAGCTTCTTCGTCAAAAAATCAAGTATCCATAGGTGTGCGGGTTTATTTCTGGCTCCCTTTTATTTGATTCCATTAATTAATCTGTCTGTTTCTATATCAATATCATCCAGTTTTTACTACTATTGCTGTGTAATATAGCTTGAAGTCAGGGATTCTGATACCTCCAGAAGTTTTTTTATTGTCTAGGATTGTTTTAGCTATACTGGAATTTTTGTTTTTCCATATGAAGTTGAGAATCATTCTTTCAAGGTCTGTAAAGAATTGGAATTTAAGTGGGAATTGAATTGCATTGAATCTGGAGATTCATCTGGAGATGGCCATTTTCACTATATTAATCTTTCTGATACGTAAGCATGGGACATTTTTCCATCTTCCAATATCTATTCACCTTAGTTCTTCAGAGACTTGATGTTCTTTTCACCCAGGTCTTTCAGTTGCTTGGTTAGAGTTATATCAAGAAAGTTTATATTATTTGTAGCTATTCTCTTGTTTTTCTAACTTCTTTTGCAGCCTGTTTATTGTTTGTATAAAGGAAGGATATTGATTTTCTTTTTTAGTTATTTTTGTATCCAGCCATTTATCAGTTGTAGGAGTTCTCAGGTAGAATTTTTGTGGTCACTTATGTATAATATCATATCACCTATGAATAACAATACTTTGGCATCTTCCTGTCCAGTGTGTATCTCCTTTATCTCCTTTAGTTGTCTTATTGGTCTAACTAGAACTTCAGGTACTGTATTGAAAAGATAATGAGAGAGTGGACAGCATTGTCTCATCCCTGATCTTAATGGCATTGTTTTAAGTTTCTCTCCATTTAGTTGGATTTTGGCTTTTGGCTTCCTGTATATTGCTTTTATTGTGTTTACGTATGTGCCTTGTATCTGTTATCTCTCTAAGACTTTTAGCATGAAGAGGTGTTGGATTTTGTTTAAGATGTTTGTCACCATCTAATGAGATGATCATATGTGGTTTTTTTTCTGTCAATACGCTTATATGGTGGATTAGGTTGATGGATTTTTCATAAATTGAACCACCCCTGCATCTCTGAGATGAAGCCTACTTGATCATGGAGGATAATGTGGTTAATGTATTCTTGGATTCCGTTTGCAAGTATTTTATTGAGTATTTTTACATCAGCGTTCATAGGGGAAATTGGTTTGAAATTCTCATTGTTGAGTCTTTGTGTGGTTTAGGTCTCAGGGTGACTGTGGCTTTAGAGAATGAGTTTAACAGTGTTCCTTCTGTATCTGTTTTGTGGAATAGTTTGAGGAGTATTGGTGTTAACTCTTCTTTGACGGTCTGGTAGAATTCTGTACTAAAATCTTTTGGCCCTGAACATTTGGTGGGGTGGTGTTGGGAGACTTTTACTGACTGCTTCTATTTCTTTAGGGTTTATAGGACTAGTTAGACGGTTTACCTGATTTTGATGTTAAAAAAAGTTTTGTTAGGAACTTTTTAGCTTAAGCATTTTCTTTGACTAATGTATCAATTTCTTCTGTGGTATCTTCAATGCCTATGATTCTTTCTTCCATCTCTTGTATTCTACTGGGGATATGTGTGTCTGTAGCTCTTGTTCTCTTTCCTAGGTTTTCCATGTCCAGAATTGCCCCAGTTTGTGTATTCTTTATTGCTTCTATTTGCATTTTCAGGTCTTCAACAGTTTTGTTCATTTCTTTCACCTGTTTGTATTTTCCTGGATTTCTTTAAGGTATTTATTCATTTCCTCTTTAAAGGCCTCTGTCATCTTCATAAGATTAGATTTAAGGTCATGTTCTTGCCATTTTGGTGTGTTAGAATATTCAGGGTTTTCTGTCATAGAACAGTTGGGGTTCTAATGGTTCTCTATTGCCATGTCTTTTATTGATTGTATTCTTACTGCTGGCCTTTAGCCATCTGGTTGTCCCTAGTGTTGTCAGACCTGGTAGTCCCTGATGGGGGCAGGTCTCTGGGGCTTCAGGTAGGCCCAGTTGTTCCTGGTAGCAGCAGGCTTCCAGGGGTGCAGGCAGAGTGGGCATCAGAGAGTCCCTGATGGCTTCAGTCTGTTAGAGTCTTGAGTGATAGCAGGCTTCCAGGGATGCAGATAGAGCTGGTGATCCCTGGTGGTTGCAGGCCTCTGTTTTTCCTGGGAGGAGCAGGTCTCCAGGGATGCAGGGGATGTTTTGACCAGCAAATGGAGTACAGAGGAGGCAGGGCAGAGCTAACAGCTGCTGGGTTTGCCCAGAGGGGCCATCAGGCAAGGAATTGGGGTAGGGAGTCTCAATTTGTTGTCGATGATGGCTGCAGGCATCTATGATTGTGGTTAGAGGTATGGGCTGGAAGATAGAGCCCAGAGGGAGCAGGGCAGACCTCAAGGCTTCTGGGCTTGCTGGAAACTCAGCAGGCAGCAGTTTGGGGATTGGGGATCTTACCTGGTTGGCTATGGCAGCAGCAGGCCTTCAAAGATTCAGGTGACATTGTGACTCTGGAAATGTATGCAGAGAGGGACCCACTTTCCAAGGTTTATATAGCTCTTGTTTATCCCAAATAGAGAGTACAAGCTAAGAGAGCTGTTTTCTAAAAGAGATGCAACACTAAAGAGATGTAATTCTGAAACCTTTGGAGACATTACCCTCCCTAACTTCCCCACCTCCTGATCTTACTCCACTCCCCATCCTTCCCTCCCTCCATTCCCCCACCCTGGCATTCACTGCTGGTCCAGGATCCTACTCATCTACCCTATTCAGACTTCACTTCATCCTTTTCTGCCTGGTGTGATTCCGGCAGGACACCCTAAGGGAAGAAGCAGAAAAACTTAACCACAGTACATGACCCATTTGGGCAGCATGATGAGGATGGGGTAGAGAAGACAAGGAAAGCAAGGCAAGAACATCCGAGGGATTTTGGAAAAGATTAAAATTTTGGATTAGTATAATGGAGAACACACTGACATGAAACTAGAAGGCTTCATGATGTGGTTGGCATACCATGATGCTCTGAGAAGAATTAGAGTCTTAAGAAGGAAGCAGGAAGACCAATTGGTGAGGCTACTTTTACCAGGTAAAGAGGAGAGCAAGAGAGATAGAGCTATGGTGGTGGAAATGGTAATGGAAAATAATATGTACAACAAGAATGAGAAGGGACTGTCCAAAGACAGGGAATTTGGGGAAATCAATAACTCTAGTTGGGCATTTCCATGCTTGTATATTTGTGTATAATTATTCTATTAGTAAAGAGAAAAGAAAATTCCTCCACTGTTCTAATCCTTAAGAGGCTACCTTTTATTTACTTAAAGTAAGAAATGTCTGAGAATGTCTTAACAGCTGACTTCACTGACCTGAATTTCTGGATTTTCAGTCAGGAATATCACTTAAACCAAATCATGATGCCATCTGTTTCAGAGGAGAGGGAGTAACACAGGCAGTTGTTTGTGAGGTGTGGAGAGGTCAAACTAGACGACCTTCACCCTCTCTTCCCAAATTGACACAACATTCACACAGTAAAAATCAGTAGACATTGCCAGATGTGATGGCTTGTCCCTGAAGTCCCACCCTGGTGAAGCTGAAACAGGAGATTCCAGTTACCGGCAATCCTAGTCAACAGAGTGAGACTCTGTCTTTAAAAATTTAAATACTCAATTTTTGCTAAAAGTAGAAGAATGAAAACATTAAGGCATGGCTACTATGGTGACATGCTTGCTGTTGTGGGTAGAATCAGCTTGCAGTTATCTTCCTAAAGCCTATAATCCTGAATTACTTCCTATTCAATAAATAATTCTTAAAGAAGCTCATGTTTGTATCAATCAGCTTTCTATTACTATAAAATAAGTAGTCATAACCTAGAGAAAACTGAATATACATGCACACATATACTATTTCTTGGAAGGAATTTTATGAGTATTTGTATACATACATGCATGTAGTATGTACCATCATACTTAACTACATTCTCAGTTGCTGTAGCTATGTTAGAGAGATTGTTCTACATAATATGTTATCTTGTACCTCTATGATACTTACCCACAGAGGAGAAAGGGACATCTTTAAGGACCTTACTCAGGGGCCCTGGATCCTAAAGACTCTCCCAAGCCATCCATGTAACCATTAATCATTTATCCCACTATCCCTAGTAGCTAACTAAACTTAAGTTAATTAAAAGTATTCTGGGCTTCTAGACGGCCAGAAATCTGTGATCCCTTAATTTTCAGGTGCTTTTCTTAGTTGAAGCTCACCATCCGGTTAGGTAACTTGGCAATGTGCCTATTGAGTTTCCCTGAAGGATCATTTCAAGCATATGACTCATCCCATGTTTACTGTTAAAGCCACAATCTCAGTGTTCAGGACAAAGTCTAGAGATGTGGATTAGCAGTTTTCAAATAAAAGTGTTCTGGAAGAATCTTAATCAGTTGGCATCTGGTTAGAAATATATCACCGGTGTACAATGTAAAGCATCCAGCTGGCTTTAGAGGACATCTGTGTCTGCCACCCAGAGCTCAGGTATGCAGGCAAACGTTTAGTTTGTCCCTGTCTTTTGTTCCATACAGGGCCAGTGTGTGCTAAGAAGGGGCTTTTAAAATAGCTTGGGTTCTTTACTAGTTAGACCAAATCTGCTGTATAGTTTTGCATTTTCTACTCTTCACATCCATTTCTCTCATTATGTTTTTCTAGTGAGAGAGGCAAGGCTATCTTGAGGTTAGGATGAACTCCATTAAAGGGAATGCAGAGAAAAGGATAGAATGCTGATTCAGACCAGGACTTGAGGGGTGAGCAGGGTACTTGGACCTAGCAAACAGCCTTTGCCTTTCCTGATTCTTTTGCATCACTTAACTTCAGCTCAAAGGAGAGGCAGACACCTAGAATTGAGGACCTTAAGTTGTTTTCTCTCACTGCCCCACCTGAGGATCCATCCCATAGGCAGCCACCAAACCTAGACACTGTTTCTAATGCCAAGAAGTGCTTGCTGACAGGAGCCTGATATATCTGTCTCCTGAGATGCTCTGCCAGTGCCTGACCAATACAGATGTGGATGCTTAAAGCCAACCATCAGACTAAGCATGGGGACCCCAATGTAGGAGTTAGGGGAAGGACTGAAGGAGCTGAAGGAGTTTGCAACCCCATAGAAAGAACAGCAATATTAACCAACCAGACCTCTAGAGGTCCCAGGGACTAAACCACCAACCAAGGAGTACACATGGAGGGACCCACGACTCTAGCTGCATATGTATGTAACAGAGGATGGCCTTATCTGGCATCAATGGAAGGGAAGGCCCTTGGTCATGTGAAGGCTTGATGTCCCAGAGTAGGGAAATGTTAGGGCAGTGAGGTGGGAGTGTGTGGGTGGGTGGGTGGAGGAACACCCTCATAGAAGCAGGGGCAATGGAGGATGGGATAAGGGATTTGTGGAGGGTAAATTGGGAAGGGGGGTAAAATTGGAAATGTAAATAAATAAAATAACCAATAAAAAATTTAAAAATAATGTTCTTTTCTGTCACCTGGTTCAGACCTAGTTTGGTTATTTACATAGAGAATGGAACCTTTCAGAAATGCAGTCTGTAGAGGAAGACAGAGATAAAATTATCTACTCCTTTCCAAAGAACAATTCCTGCAAGCCATCCAAGTTAGAATTCCTAAGTATAGCTGACCTGTGCCTTTGACAGTCTCCTATAGACTTTAGAAGGGGGCCAAGGACTCTTCACATAATCTGAAATATCTATCTATCTATCTATCTATCTATCTATCTATCTATCTATCTATCTATCTATCTCAAATGTCTGTCTGTCTGTTTATATTTATTCTATATATTTGTACATATGTTTGGGTATGTGTGAGCTGATGCATACATGTGGAGGCCAAGGATCAGTGTCTAGCCTTTTCCTTGATTTCTCAGTATCATATTGCTTGAGACAGGATATCATTGGAACTGGAGTCCCCTGAATCTGCTATACCAGCTGGCCAGTAAATTCCAAGGGATGTCATTTCTCTATCTTCCCAGGGCTGAGACTATAGGTGTGTTCTAGGATTATTTGAGCTTGGTGCTGTGCACTTTTTATGTGGTTGTTGATGTCAGATTTAGGTCCCCATGTTTACTTAGCAAGCACATTACAAAATGAGCCACCTCCTTAGGCCCCACACACTTTACTTTTAACATGTGAATGACTGGGGCCTCTCAGATCCATGTAGGGACACATGACTTCTTAAAACGTTTTTTACATTATTTTATTTACTTAAATATGTGTATAAGTGTATAAGTGTATATGTATGTATGTGTATGGGTGTGTGTATGTGTATGTATCAGAGTATGTGCACATGAGTGCAGATCCTTGAGGAGTCAGAGGCATCAGATCTTCCCTAGAGCTTGAGTTACAGGTAGTTGTGAGCTATCCACATGGGTGCTGTGCATTGAAACTTGGGATCTTCAGAAGAGCAGTACATACTCTTAACCCTGTGCCATCTCCCAAGCCCCTATATTGTCTGTTTTATAAGGCGATTAAATATGATGGAATAAATCCTGCATACTTACTGTTATTGGAAAATAAACAAAACCAAAAACAAAACACTGCTGCTTAGATTTGACACCTTTGAGTTCTGAAACGGTAAAATCTTCCACAGCAGACTTTTTCTGATTAATAATAATAATTTTGTCTTTAGATATGAATTAATAAGTATTGAAATTACTCCCTTGATACTAACAACCATAAAACTAAGAAGAAAAGAGGGGGAGTTGAACATTTGGTAGGACAAGACCCTAACCAGTGACACAAGGCAAAAAGTAGGCTGTATTTCTGCACAAAAGTAGAAACTAAACAGAGCATGAAGGTTCGCTGAGGAGATGGAGGTTTTAGGAATGGCAAATAAAAAAAAATTAAGATACACGAGGCAAAGTACCATAGGAAGATAACAAACAAATTAACAGATCAGAAATATGAAGGGTCACATTTCTATAATTGGAGCCCAAGGCTAGGAAGTCTAGATGTGAGCCTAAAAGCTTGTCCATGTTTAGAGGAAATAATATAATATATAACTCTATCTATCTATCTATCTATCTATCTATCTATCTATCTATCTATCTATCTAACTATCTATCTATCCATTACATGTGCATGCTCACACACACACACACACACAGAGAGAGAGAGAGAGAGAGAGAGAGAGAGAGAGAGAGAGAGAGAGA